>CM053577.1:2090244-2185047 GCA_028646485.1 Cryptoprocta ferox | reverse complement strand
GAGGGTGTGAGGGCTGCAGCAGGGCGGAGGGTGTGAGGGCTGCAGCAGGGCAGAGGGTGTGAGGGCTGCAGCAGGGCAGAGAGTGTGAGGGCTGCAGAGAAATGCCTGCAGGGGTGCACACACAGACACGGGGATTTACTTAGGGGACGCGGCTCGAGGGACTGTTGGGCCGGCAAGTGACAGGCCGCGAGCTCAGGCGGGACGTCTAAGCCCAGTCTGGAGGCACACTCAGAGTTTTGGCTCTTAAGACCTTCACCTGATTGGAGGAGGCCCACCACACCCGCGGGGACAATTTTCCTTACTCCTAGACAACTGACTGCAGATGTCAACCACATCCATAAAGTGTCTCACGAATCACTGGCCACCGCGGTGTGGCCAAGTGGCCACATAAAGTCACGCATCACATTTACTGAGGCAGGAACACTGAAAAAGCACGCTTGAAACGCGGTGGGCTGTACCGGAGGGGCCACGAGGGAAACGGGAGGGACCGGGAAAGGACGCAGGTCCATGGACGCGGGACAGGCAGGCACCGTCCACGCCACGGGGCCGGGCTCCGCCCCCAGCGGGGCACGCAGGCCTCGGGGTCCAGGGCTGGCAAAGTTCTGAGAGGCGCTGAAAACCCAGACTTCTCAAATGTCCTTTATTTGTTAACTACGCGGACTATGAAAATATGAAACTCACTCGTGAGCCAACGCGAAGCTGTCCGGGGGCGGCGGTGCCGCGTCGCGCGGCCGGTGAGGGGGTTCTGAGACGGTCATTTAACCTTCTACGCTCGCGGGGACACCCCGCCGGCCCCCCTGCTGCTGTGGCTCCGCAGGCCTGGGTGTGATGCGTCTCGTCCCCATCCCGCCGTCTGAGCCTGTCTGCGGGGGGCCCCCCGGCCCCGAGGGCTCCCTGCCGCCTCCCTCGCGCACCTGCTCTCCAAACCCGCTGCAGACGCAGAGGGAAGACAAATGTCACAGAGTAACAACTCCGTGCCCTCCATTCAAAGTGGTCTGTGCTCCTAACCAGGCGGCTGGAGGGAAGGTTCCCGGGTGTTCCCAGCGGCCACAGCCTGGCACCGGGAGCGCTTCTGGGGAGGAGGTCGCGCGCGCAGCTGGCGTCTGACCCTGCGCAGCTCGGAAAAGCCGCCCCTGGGCTGTGGGAAGGAAGGAAGGACAGAAGGAACTTGGTAACCGTCCTGCTAATGACCGTGAACCCAGCGTCTTTCCCCAGGTCCTGCTGCGCTGTATTCAGCGGGTTTAACTTAGAAAGTAAGAATATCGTTTGGGCCAAATGTCCCTGCTGCCGTCCTTGATTAGAACGTTAAAGCGATTGTCCCCCGCTTGAGTATACTTTTCGAATAAAACATATAAAAGGGAAGCCCTGTAGCAGTTTTCGTTAATATCTCTTGCGTTTGTAAGTTTTCCTTTCGTTTAACATTCTTATTGTATTTAATTCTAAGTCATCTTAGTCCCGGACCACAGACGTGCTGCTGTTTCGGTCACTCCTCACGGAAAGGCGGAAAGAGCTGACGGCCGGCGGGTGCGGAATCCGCACTCTCCAGCCGGGTTGGACCAGGGAGCACTTTGCCGTTGAGCACGGGGGAAGGGAACGGTGCCATTAGGATGACCTCCGATCCGCAGGCACGGAGGCAAGCGGCGCGGGCTGGCCCTGGGTGGCGAGCGACAAGCCGTAAAAGCCCCGGTGACAACAGGTGGGGGGTGACAGGTGACACTGGCCCAGGACACAGGCGGCTCCCCTTCCCCAGCTCTGCCTTTGCATCATTCTTGACTCTGTCCATGGGCGTCTTTGCCGTGTCCGTGCATCTCTGTTCTGTCCGTCTTCCTGTCTGCACAGTGACACGGGGGGAGGGGGACTGACCCCAGCTCGCCAGGGAACAGAAGGGCGTACAGCAGTCCTGCGCGGGTGACTCGGCTATGGAACATTCTGGAATCGGTGAGCTGGCCATGGTGGGTTAGCAAACCTGCTTTTCTCCCAGAGGACCCATTATTGGGACGCCACCAGATAGGAGGAAAATCAAAATATAACTAAGCAGTCAAAGCCCAAAGAGAGGTCATAAGGAGGAGAACTAGTGAGGAGGTCCCCTGGCTGGTCCCCTGGCTGGTCCCCTGATTGACTGGTCCCCTGACTGACTGATCCCCTGACTGACTGGTCCCCTGGAGAATCCCCTGGCTGGTCCCCTGGCCGGTCCCCTGATTGACTGGTCCCCTGACTGACTGGTCCCCTGACTGACTGGTCCCCTGGAGAGTCCCCTGGCTGGTCCCCTGACTGATCCCCTGACTGACTGGTCCCTGGCTGGTCCCCTAACTGGTCCCCTGGCTGGTCCCCTGACTGACTGGTCCCCTGGACAGTCCCTTGGCCAGTCCCCTGGCCGGTCCCCTGGCTGGTCCCCTGGCCGGTCCCCTGACTGACTTGTCCCCTGGACAGTCCCTTGGCCGGTCCCCTGGCCGGTCCCCTGGCTGGTCCTGGGACGTCCAGGCTTGTGTTGCGGCTTTGCCCACTGGTGGCTTGAGGTCCGGGTCATGGTCCTCTGTGAGAGGGGTGTTGCTGTGGCCTGGCCTGGACATGTCTGGAGGGTAGGATGCGGACCACCCCCCCCCGCCGTGTGGGGGCAGGGCAGGCACAGAGCCCGCCTCCACACGGTGGCCGGGACAGTGGGCCTGGCGCTCGGGGCAGCTCAGCCCCTCTGCTGAACGTGGAAGGGCCTGGGCTCCGCCGTCCAGGTCAGGCCCCTGCGACGGAATTCACAGGCCCGTCCACCTGTCTTCCGGCTGGTGCTCTCGGTGGAAAGGAGACTTAAGGAGAGAAGTTGTGTGAGCTCCCAACGGCTGGGCTACCGTGTGGCCACACAGCAAACACCCCGCTGGCCCGGCTGTCGTTCTCGGGGAGCCCGGCACAGGTCTCCTCGGCTTGGGCTCTGGGGCAGAGGGCCTGCTTTTCAAAGAGGCACCGTCCGCCCCACACCCGTGCAGACCCCCCCAGAAACAGGTGTCGGTGAGGCACGTGGGCCCTTGGGCCCTGTTGGTGGGAATGTGCACCGGGCACCCGCCGTGGAACACAGCGTGGCGAATCCTCGGAAAACGGAAGCTGCAATCTCTGGACGATCCCGCAGCCCCACCGTGCACGCTCAGACGGAGGGGAGCAGGGTCTCAAGGAGACGCGTGCCAGCCACGTTCACCGCAGCGCCGTTCGCGGGAGCCAAAGGGTGCGGGCGCCCGAGTGTCCGCCAGCATGGACACGGACAAGACAGGCAGGGGCGTGTTACTGAGGCTGAGCGAGGAGGGCAGTTCTGACCCATGCTGCTCCAGGGGGGCACCCGGAAGACATCGTCCCAGGTGCAAGAGGCCGGACGCAAGAGCACAAATGCTGCGCAAGGCCACTCGCACAAGGCCCCTATGGTGGCGCCATTCCTAGAGACAGAATTTCTGGGAGACAGGTGGGCGTCCGGGGCGGGGGACTGGGGACTGTTGTCTGATGGGGGCAGAGCTCAGTTTGGGAAGATGGAAAGTTCTGGAGACGGACGGTGGGGGCGGCATGCGGTGCGAACGTCTTATTGCCACGGGACTGTGCGCTAAAAATGGTTAAGATGGTAGGTTTCCTGTGACGTATGTTTTACCTCAATTTTAAAAAGGAGACATTTCAAGGAGGACATTGGGGGCTCCATGAGCACTAGTGTGTTCCAGAAGCTTCTGAGAGTCACTGGTGCACCTCACGGCCCCTGACCCAGCCCACGGACAGATATACGGTCCGCTCATTATCCTGACCCCAAAATAAATCAAAATTGTTGACTTGGTTGTTGGCAGAAGTGACTTAGAAAATACAGAGAAAAATCTTTCTCCCATAAGTAAGAAAAATCATCATATTTTCCTATGTATTAGTGTCTTCCTAGAAGATTCTGTAAGATACATCGGAAGTTTGCTTTGGGATCCAGAATTTCAGAGTATATTAAAAAAATCATTTTTGTGTCCCCTGATAGGGTTTTAATCACGTTGATCTGTTCACTTATTTATCATTGATTCCACACACCTACTCCGTGTCGACCGTGCCCCAGGCCCCGTGCACAGTGTTGGGGACGCGAACACAGGTGGGCATTTCCCAAGCTTCAGGGAGGTGACGCAGAGGGGACGGCAGAGGTGAGCACCGGGGGGTGGCCTGTGGGCTGTGGGGAGTGTGTTGGGGTGTGGGTGGCGTGTTGTCGGGGGGCTCTGGGAAGAGGTGGGTCTCAGGGACTAGACCAGAAGGGGCCAGCAGGAAGTCCCAGGACAGGGATCAGAACGATCCGTGCAGGACGCCCAGAGCACGTCCCTGTAGCCAGGGAGGAATCAGCGAGCTACTGGATTTTGGAAAAAGACATGACAAACACCAGCTGACTTTAAACACGCTCACAGCGTCCTCTGACCAGGGAAAGAAATTCACCGCTCAAGTCAAAAGTCGGGCTCCTGGCTGTCCTTCCTGGACCCGCCCCAGTCGGACAGTGCTGAGATTTGCAAGACTCACGGGCGAGACCGTGCACCTGCTGGGTTAGAAGAAGTGAGTCAGAGGAGAAAAGAAAGTGGAACTTGCTGCCGACAGCAAAGCCGTGGTGTCTGAGGCCCATCATCTGCTGCCGCCCGAGGTTTCCTTCTGCCTCATTTCCTTACTCAGAGAAGAGAGTTCGGGGAAGGACAACGACTCCTCGGATGTTTTCAGAGGAGCTTGTGAGGCTCCTGTGATGGGAGCGACCAGACGAGAGGCCAGAGAAACCTCCCCAGAGGCGGGTGTTTGCAGGATCCGGAACCTTCCAATGTACAGAAAAGTTACCCCTTTCACAGATGTGCAGAATAAAACCTGAGTCAGACAGAATGCTCACAGAGGATCTGGAGAGGATTTCCGGGAAAGCGCACAGTAACAAACCTTTGATTTGGCAGAAAGTTTCTGCGTCCAGGTCACTGACCGCTCATCCCGCTCCAGGCGCTGTGTCGAGGGCGCACAGGTGAAAACCTGTGTCCCCAGAGGACGCCCAGTCTGGTTGGGGACGTAAACAAAGTTAAGAGAATAAACCGATCACTTCAAAATAGCAAAGTAATACCTACTGAGTGCTGATCGTGTGCCGGGCTCTGCGCTCAACATTTCACGTAGTATTTTACCTAAACTGTGCAACAGCCCCCGCGGGCTGGGTTTTGTTATTTGCGGAGCAGTGGGAGGCTTGTCCCAGGCCACCAAGCTACGAAGGGACAGAGCGGGATGCTGACCCAAAGGCCCTGACCTGGGCCGCTAACCCAGCGACAGTCCGCTCTGGCTGCCCGTTAACAGAATTAACGAGGAGGCTCCAAAAACACAGTGTCCAGGGACGTCCCAGACAGACCGAGTCGGAATACTGGGGGCTTGGCCGAGGCATCAGGGTTTTCTGAAAGAGCCTGGGCTCCCCATCTGCCACACGGGCAGGAGCGAGGGCCGGGGCTCTGCCCACCACCCCGGTGGTAACATGGTGATGAGACTCTTAGTCCGCCGGGCTAACGATGAGCAGGGATTGGTGGGGGCCGAGTGCAGAGCCCGGAGGCGGCTGTGCTGGGTTAGTGGAGCCTGGCGCTGGGCCACCCGCCTGTCCAGCCCCCGGGGCGTGGCTGCAGTGAGGTCTGTGGGGGCTGTGTGATGTCACAGGGTGACTTAACCTGTGACAGGACTGCAGACCATAGTCCAGACTCAGGGAAGTGGTTACGAAACAGGTGGTCGGGTTATCGGGTAAATCGAGTAAAGATCTGCCCGTGGAGAGTTTAGCACGACTCGGGGAATGTTTACGGTAAATGTTTGATCTTTAAAAAGCAGCACGGAGGACTGCGGGTGCGGGAAGCTTGGGGCAGGAAGATGGCACAGCGGGGAGACGGCCGCAGTGTCACCGTGCCGGGCCCCTGGGGCCCCACTCCCCGGAGAGGACATAAAACCCGAGAAAAGTTGGGAGCGTCGCTGAGAGACCCTGCGAGCCCCCGGGGACTCTCTTAAGCAGATCTTTTTTTCTTTTTCTTTTGTACTTTATCGTCAGGTTGGTGTCCATGTAACACCCAGTGCCCATCCCCACAGGCGCCCCCCTCCATGCCCATCACCCCCTTCCCCTCTCCCCCTCCCCCTCAGCCCTCAGTTTGTTCTCAGTGTTCAAGAGTCTCTCATGATTGCCTCCCTCCCTCTCCCCAACTATTTCCCCCTTCCCCTCCCCGTGGTCCTCTGTTTCCACTTATGAGTGAAAACATACGGTATCTGTCCTTCTCCGCCTGACTTATTGCACTTAGCATGACGCCCTCGAGGTCCATCCACGTTGCCACGAATCGGCAGACTTCATTCTTTCTCGTTAGGCAGATCTTGGCACACTTCATGAGCTGCGCGCAGTAAGGGGACAACACTCATCTGCTCGCTTCGGTTCTGAGAAGGAGCCCACCCGGTAGGCAAACCGGTCCAGAGGACCTGTCATCGTCTGTTGCGTAATGTCACCAGTGCCCACCGTAAGTATTACAGAGACCACGGGGCAGCCCGGGGAGAAGCAGCGGTCTGTCCGCGTGGGCGGCGCAGGTCTGGCTCCAGGCAGGGCGACAGGTGTGCGTCTCCTTACGAAGTAGACCTTGTACCTCCTCTAAGCATTTCGGGGAGTCCGTTTTGGGGACCCCACTACCAGGTTTGAACAGAGAATGAGAGACAAGGCAGGGAGGAGGCTTCCAAACTCTGCTGTCACCAGCATGAGCTCCAGGTTTGGGACATAATTTAGGAGCGTGACACGAGACGACGCAGCTGCTGCAGGCGAGCCTCCCCCCCCCCCGGTGCGTCACACGCAGTTTGGGGTCTCCCACTGTGTGTCTCTCCCATGAAGCATTACATAAAGTGACTTCCCAGAGCAGGGAGCAAGGTGAGTTTCAAAAGCACCTAGACATTCAGATCAAGAAGGAACTTCTAGAAGCAATTTTGACACACGTAGTAGGAAGGTGTTTCTTGTGATACACTAGGGAGTCATGCAGTCTTGAACATAAGGCACCGTCTGTGCAAATGGAGCACAATTTTGTAAAATGGCAAACATGTGCCAGGCGGGGCTGAGCGCGGGACACGGTAAGGTGCGCCGCCCAGAAGCTGGCCGAGCAGCCCCACGTCCCCACTTTCCCAAGTCAGTTACCACAAGTCTGTGCAAGCGGAAGAGAGCTGACCCTGTGCATTCGCGAGCTGAGGCGGAGAGACAGCAGACTCACCAGGAGCGGCAGCGCGGGGACGACGCCCCCTCACGGACCCCCGAGAGCGCCTCCCCTCGGGGGGGGGCGGTGCGCGGCAGGTGCGTGTTTCCAGGCCAGCCGTGTAGTCTGCATCGTCGTGAGTGCAAAGAGCCTCTGGATGGCTGATCTGCGGTCCCGTCACGTACAGCAGCTGCAGAAAACACTGCAGACCGCGTACGTGAGAACACTGGCTGCGGGTGTGCCCGAGTCTGGGTCCCCACCCTGGTAGCGCAGCCTGGGGACGTCCTCTCCCCGGAGCCCTGGGCGGTGGTCGTTCTGGCTCCGACCGCGCGGCCACGGGGCTGGCCGGCCTCAGGAGTAGGAGTCCTTGATGTCACCCGGGGCCTCGACCTCCCTCCCTCGGCCTCTGAGGGTGTTGAAGACCTTGCGGTAGGAGTGCCTGAATGCGGGGTTGGAGAAACAGTACACCGCAGGGTTCAGCACGCTCTGCATGTACGTGAGGCCGTTGCTTACGTCGGACACGTGCATCATCACCCCCAGGGCCCTGCAGCAGCCCGCCCCCCGGAGGGTGGCCGCCAGGACCCGGGCCAGGAAGCTGGGCAGGAAGCACACGGCGAAGAGGACCACGACCACGGTCACCAGCGCCCGGGCCCTCTGCAGCTTGGGCTGCCCGTCCGGGTCCCGGAGTCGCCTCCTCAGGGTCCTGATGATCCTGGCGTTGCAGAACAGGATGAGGCCGAAGGGAAGGACGAACTGCGCGGAGATCAGGGCTTCCTGCCAGACGGCGCTGAAGGAGAGCTCGGCCCGGGGCTCCAGGCTGGGGCACGCGGCCGCAGGCACCAACAGGCTCTGGTGCGTGAGGCCGAGAAGCAGGAGCCAGACGCAGCCCGAGACGCCCCAGGCGGCCCGCGGGGACAGCAGGTTGACCTTCAGCCGGGGGTGGACCACTCGGCAGTAACGGTCCACGGCCACGGCCGTGAGGAAGGCGATGCCCGCCCCGCGGCCGAGCACCTGCAGGAAGAGCAGGCCGCGGCAGGATGCGTGTCCGAGGCGCCACGTCTTGTGGCACAGGTAGAAGGCGGCATGGAAGGGCAGGCAGAAGGCGAGCAGGAGGTCGGCGGCCACCAGGTTGAGCAGGTACACGGCGTAGGGCTTCCACACCTGGAGGCGGAACACGAAGGTCCAGAGCGCCACGCCATTGCCCAGCAGGCCCAGCCCGCACTCCAGCGCCAGCAGCGTGGCCACGGCCACCTCCACCCCGTGGCTGTGCACCGAGCAGTTGGTGGGGGGCATGTCGCCGCGCGTCTGCCGCTGGATCCCACTGCGAGGCGGCCAAGCGCAGAGGGCCGCGGCCGCGGGTGGTGCTCGCTCCTTCCCACGGACGACAGACGCCGGCGCTTTCCTGCCGCGGGACACAGGAGTTCTGCATTTTCTCAGTTCGGAAAAATCCTGAACCAGCATCAGGAGCGTGTCAAAAGCAAACTAACATTTGTTTGGGGGAAGAGGATCGGGGGACGGGGGAGGGAGAAAACCCTTTCGGTTTTGTTCTGTTCTGTTTGGCCCCGAAAAGGGGAAGTTGTGTTTCACTTCACGTCCTCCGGCGCCCTGCTGAAGCGGAGCGGGGTGAGCGCAGCTCTGCCTCTGCAGGGGGCTGCGGAAGGGCTGGGGGCCTCGCTCCGTCAGGCTTCTTGTCTCTACACGGTTAGAGCGAGGATGGCGGCCGCGGGCGCTCCCGCGTGCTGCGCCTTGCGGGGAAGGCGCACAGAAACGACATTCCTTGAGACCTGTCGGCCCAGCGCTCCATCCCACACGGGGAGGCAGGTCGGTCACCGCCGTCACAGAGGGGGCTCCGGGAGGCCTGGCCGTTTCACGGCTGACCACTGTCACTTGTCCTCTTACTTTGCCGAGTTTGATTTTCTGCCGGGGGCCTTCCTTCCCTCCTACACTACCTGGATTAGTCTAGACCCATGGGCCTCCTCCGGCCCCGACGGCAGAGTAGAACTGATGGCTGGTCAAGGTGCACAGACACCCCCAGAATGTCCGGGGCATGATCCCAGGGACAGGCACCGTGTGCCTGTGACAAAGCAGTGTCTGCACAAAGTGGGTGTCAGTCCATGACTAGTCAACCAATCCAGTCATCCCTTCCCATTGTGGACCACGCTTCACCTTGTTCTGGGCTGTTCTCCACCCTGATTCAGCTGGACCTGCACGCTGTCGACCCTCCTATTGTCGAGGCTCCCTCATCCGGGTGCCGACCGGCCGTTGACCCTTGCACATCTGCGTCCTGACCCACCGTTGACCCTCACCCATCTGGGTCCTGACCCACCGTTGACCCTCACCCATCTGGGTCCTGACCCACTGTCGACCCTTGCTCATCTGAGTCCCGAGTCTTGTCGACCCTCACTCATCTGCACCTTGACCCACTGCTGACCCTCCCTCATCTGGGTCCTGACCCTCCTTCGACCTTCACTCATCTAGGTCCTGACCCACTGTCGACCCTTGCTCATCTGAGTCCCGAATCTCGTCGACCCTCCTTCATCTGCACCCTGACCCACTGCTGACCCTCCCTCATCTCGGTTTGTTTAGTCTGGTTTGAGCACTGGAGTCAAATATACTTTAGTTCTAACTCTGGTTTCTCCAGTGAGTGGTGGTGTGGTTTGGGGAAGCAAACGAATATTGGGCACCAACCTCTTCACTGAGAAGTGATGGTGACAGCACCTACTTGCAGGGTCCTGATGAGGGTCTGAGACACTATCACAGTATTGCTACCTGGCTGGCCCGAAGGCCCCGCGGAAAAGTTGCTTCCATCAGGCGTGACCTTCCAAGGGCTCCGAGATGACCTCCCAGCAGCTGAGGCCAAAGGTCACACCTCTTTTTGGGCAAAGTTAAAAACGTTACTACACACTTCTTTACTCAAAACATTGAGAACAGATTAAGCGTTGCTCCTTTTGTGCCGGGGATACACATGCTTCTGATGCTAAAAATGCTTCCTAACTTTAAGGCCTCATACACCCGAAGGGAAGGCCGCGGAACACACAGACTGTAAAGAACACACGATACAGTTACAGGATAGGTATACAACTGAACGGGGATGCGGGCGTGGGGTCAGGGAAGGAGGAGAAAAATTGCAGTCAGCGAAGCCGGGGCGAGGCTCCGGGCAGGGACCGCGCAGCTGGGGGGATGGACCCCGGCTTGGGTGCGTTGGCTGTGATATGTCTACTGCAGGTGCTCTTCAACCTCGGTGAGCGGCTGTCTGTCTGTCTGTCTGTTCATTTAGTTTGAGAGAGAGAAAGATCAAGCATAAAGAGGGAAAGGGGCAGAGAGAGAGAATCCGAGCAGGCTCCAGGCTGTCAGAGCAGAGCCAGACGCGGGGCTGGAACCACGAACTATGAGATCATGACCTGAGCTGAAATTGGGAGTTGGATGTTTAACCGACCGAGCCACCCAGGTGCCCCGTTTGCGGCTGTCTCATAAACTCTCAAAAGTTCACTACGTTTCATTTCTCTTCCTGTCTTCACCCCTGCCCCCGGGAGGGTGAGCCTGAGGGGAAAGGAGCAGTGGTCATTTCCAGGAAAAATGGGGCTGTTTGCGAAAAGGAGTGGGGAGCACAATCTCAGAGGCTGGAAGTCACACGACCGTGGCGGGGTCCCGGGGCTGTCTGGAGCGCACGTCTGCACTGATGGCTTGGGTAAAAAAAATTTCAGCAGCCTCAGAACATCCCTACAACGTGAACACCGTCGAAGAGTGGATGGCTAATGTAGTCAGTGTTTCACGCGTAAGAAACCACTCTGAGCGTAGGTTCTTGTGATAAAAAATTTGAATCCTACAAAAGTAAAACTTTGAATTCTTACACTCAAGCTCCAGCACGGGAGTGTACAAAATGCTTTTCCTAGCAAAAACAAGCAAACAAAAACCCAACAACTTTCTTTTTCACCATTTTTTGGGTACAAGGTAAAATTAAACAGTGTCAGGTTCAGAGTACTCCAAGCCTCTAACTCTTCCAGTTCCGAAGTGGACCCGCAAGGTGACAGTGTGGACGGAAGCAAAACTGAGGGCGGTCTAGGCGAAGGAGGCCAGGGAGGCCAGGTTCTCAGAGATACTTTTATCGTTTATTTTTTTTTACATTTACTTATTTTTGAGAGACAGAGAGAGACAGAGCACAAGTGGGGGAGGGGCAGAGAGAGAGGGAGACACAAACCGAAGCAGCTCCAGGCTCTGAGCTGTCAGCACAGAGCCCGATGCGGGGCTCGAACCCACGAACCGTGAGATCGTGACCTGAGTCAAAGTCGGATACTTAACCGACTGAGCCCCCCAGGTGCTCCCTCTTTTTCGTTTCTTTGTTGCTGGAGAAATGGGTCGAATGTATCAAGAAATGGCATTGTTTTATAGATTTTTGTGACACTGATAATTTTTAAGTATGCTATTCATTAGTTTGTTTGTTCACTAAATCTATGCACCCCAACCACGGTCCAGTCCCACTGATGACCCTTGAAGCATCTTTATGGAATAATCTTGAACGTTATCTGATTGCAGGTCTGAAATGTTCTCAATGCATCAAAACACGGAAAAGCACGCTGAAAAGGGACAAGAAATGAGCTGTGACCCCCAGCAGAGGCACACGTGTCTTTTTCTTATATTATTTTTTTATTTTAATTTTTAAAATATAATTTATTGTCAAGTTGGCTGACACGCAGCGTGTACAGCGTGTCTTGGTTTTGGGGGTAGATCCTCGTGCTTCATCGTACAACACCCAGTGCTCGTCCCAGCACTGCCCTCCTCCATGCCCATCCCCCACTTCCCCTCTCCCCACCCCCTCCCCCCAACAGAAGCATGGGTGTCTTTTTTTTAATGTTTTTAGTGTTTATTTTTCAGACCGAGAGAGACAGAACATGAGTGGGGGAGGGGCAGAGAGAGAGGGAGACACAGAATCGGAAGCAGGCTCCAGGCTCTGAGCTGTCAGCACAGAGCCCGACACGGGGTTTGAACTCACAAACTTCGAGATCATGACCTGAGCCGAAGTCGGATGCTCAACCGACTGAGCCTCTCAGGCGCCCCCTGCATGTCTTTTTAAACACACATGGTGTCATAGGCAGCTACTGTTTGTGCTTGTTCCCCGTCCCCCGACCTCCCTGGACCAAAGCGGGGACCCCGGGGTAGCTGATGGCTGCCTCCTGTCCCTCCCCCACCGGCTGGCACGGTCTGCATTTCTTCCCCTCCTTTCTGTTCTTTCCCCTGACATTCAAATGGGACAATGTCGTTTCTGTAGCTACAAGACCTATGGAAACAGCTCCTTAAATTCTCGTTTTCAGGAGGCCAGTGGTGAACCTGTAATCCGCCAACGCCCGTCTCTGTCCCCCCAGGAGAGTGAGCCGCCGTGGGAGCGCCGTGGTGTGTCGTAGGCAGGCCTCCCGGAGTCTGGAACGCCTCTTCCCAGTGCTCCCCCCGCACCCGCAAACTCGCCATCTGATCGTTCGATGTTTAAATCTCTAATTATTTCCCGACTGTGAAAATGATCTTCTGACTATTCTGTCATTGAAAATACAGGCAGCTGTGAGGCAACACAAGGAATCGTGGGTGAGCCCGGCACACAGAGACCGCGCTTGCTAACATTTCGGCGAGACTCCTCCCAGCATTTCACGGGAACAGGCCAGGGTCGGTGCCCCCACGCGCGGCTCGCGGCCTGGCCGCTCCCGCCATTCCTTCCGCGATTGGGAACGGCTCCTCACTTCATCGTTGTTGGGATATTTAGCATGATAACCGCTTCGTGTCAGAGGACATTGCGAGGGACGTCCTTGCCGCTAAGTCTTCATGCCGTCGGCTGCCGCTGTGAGACGTACAATTATGTCCCAAGGACAGGAAGGTTGATTTGAATTTTTGATTTGACTTGTGGGGGGTTGATTTGAATTTCTCTTGTTTTGTTAGTAATTCAATGTGAAGCTGACAGACATCCTTCTGCGTGTGTTCTTTCTGGACCGGGGGGAGGGAAATACTTCGGGGGGACTTGCTGAGAAGCGGTCGGACATGACCGGGTCCCCAGCACAGTCACCAGGTGGCAACTGTCTCAGACTCTCGAGGGAGTCGGCTTTTCCCCTCAGGCACGGGTTATCCGACACACGCATGGGCCCGGTGCCCCGTCAGCAGCCTGGGAGCCGACACACGAGTGGGGGTGTTTCTCGTTCTGATTACAGTGAATTTCTCAGAGCCCGACCCCGCGAGGTCCCGCCCTGTTTCTCTTCCTGTGTCCTTGCACTTGGTGCTCTGGTTACCAGAGTTTTAGGGGGAGGCCCTCATTTTCCTGTTTCTCAGCCTCGTGGTCATGAAGCCCGACAGTCCCCCGGCCGCGCTGCCTGACCAGCTGTCCCCGTGCGACGAGTGCTCGTCCCCACAGGGCTTGGCGGCAAGGGAGCCCTCGGAGAATCACGTTTTATCAACCACGTACTCTTCTGCATTTAGCTACAATCAACTAAAAACTGAAACCACATTCACAATGGAGTCCTTGCAGTTTTGGGGAACCTAGGGAGGAAAGGGGCCCTTTGACCTGACACTCGGCAGCCAGAGAGGGGACTTCCGAGGGAGCCAGGATCAGCCCTCAGCAGGGAGAGAAGGGGAGCTGATGTTCACAGAGGACCCCATTCAGGACCAGCTGGGCTTCTCAGCCTGAGGCGTTCTGTGGAACGGGGGAGGCAAGGGAGCATTTAACATTATGCCCCAAACTACGACCTCTTGGTTCCAGTCAACCAGACATTCTCCGTTATCATCGGGCCGAGGTGTTCCCTCTCAGGGATGACCTTAGCACAGTGACTCGTGTACTTTCAAACTGTTTTCTCAGTGGGCGTCATCAGCTACAGATCAGCTTTCTGCTCAAAGAATCACAGTGTCTTTTAGAGCAAGTGAGATCTTCGAGATTAACCCAGGTTTTCATTTTGCAGACGAGGAAACGGAACCCCTGGAGATTTGTTTCCCCAATTAATGCCTTTTTCCTGCGTGCACCGAAAATCCCAGCCACAGCTGACACTGCTGATGACACGCGTCCCAGAGCGCTGGGGCCTGGGAGTCTGCGCCCCTCTGGTCCTCTTGTCCCCACACTGTTTTCTCGACAAGAGTCTCTCCTCTTGTCCCTGGTCTGCAGTCCTGCGGCAGAGCCCTGCCCCCACCCTGCCTCTTCTCTCCTCGAGCCTCAACAACCCGATCTGTGTGTCCCCTGCAACCCTCCATTTCACACAGCCGCTCGTGGTCTGTGAGCGAGGTGACCCTCTGGGTCTCAGCTGGGGATGCACAGTCCTCAAGGGCTCCTGTCTTTGGGCATCTGGTCGACCATACTGCAGCCACAAGTGAGATGAGACTCTCTGCCTTCCAGGGGCGCCTGCCCCATCCGTCCCCACCCTCCTTCCTCCGGCTGGAGCAGAGCATGGCCACGCCCCTCCTGTCTCAGGCCCTGGTGATCCCCGTGACCTGCGCTCTGTCCCTCGCGGGGCTGTAGACTTGATTGTCTTCGTTTCGATTACTTTCCAGCAGCCATGTTTTCCTTAGATGCCGGTCTTGGAGCACGCTCGCAGTCGGTCGGGGCACCCGTCGGAGCCTCGAAGGTCCGGGAAGAACTGAACCAGAGCTTCTGTGGGTAAGGCCTCGGCATGCACATTTCACACCACGTCCTCCGGATTTCTCCAAATGTTTCCTGTGGCTGCTGGGACAGATCACACGGACTTAGTGGCTTAACCCAATGCACATGAGTCTCACGGAGTCGGAGGCCAGAAGTCCACCTGCATCTGTCAGGCCTGAGACCAGGGTGCTGGCGGGCCTGCACGTCTCTGGGGGCCCCAAGAGAACCCACTGCCTTGTCCTGCCCACCTTCCAGATGCCCCTGTGTTCCTTGGCACGTGACTCCTACCCGTCTTCAAGCAGGAACATTGCTTCCTCAGGCCTCTCTGTCTCCCTCCTGGATCGGAGGTCACACTCTCTCCCAGGCTCTGACCTTAAAGGACAGCAGTGATTACGTGGGGCCCACCCAGGTGGTCCAGGAAAATCTCCCATGTCAAGACCCCGGACTTAATCAATTAAAGTCCCTCTGCCAGGTAAGGTGACAGGTTCACGGGTTTCAGGACTCAGGCAGTCGACGTCTCTGGGGACCATTACCCTGCCGGCTTCCACGCACACTGAAGATGTAGCGATGGTGGTGGAGACTTGGCTTTGCGGTGGGGGGGGGGTGCTAATGTTTCTTAAATGGGCTCCTCCTTCCAGACACGCTTCTGCCGGAATCAGCTGTCACCATCCTTGTCGGGTAAACTTAGACGGTTCCTATCGATCATCACGTCAAGTCCAACCAAGGCTGAGTGTCTGAATGTCGACGGGGCTGCGGTCTGAGCCCACCCCGTACATTCAGCCTCCTCCTCGCGCTCCGGGAGGCACGGCCTGTCCTGTGGGGGCTGTCTGCACACCTCCCCTGCTGGCTGTCCCACAGACGTGTCCCCTGTCCCTCACCCTGCGGGAGCGCCCCTCAGGTGTCTCTCCTCAGAGGAGCACACTGTCAGCGCCCTGCAGTCCTCTCACTGGCCCTTTGTAGCAGAGACTTTCACGCTCAGCTGTGCCCGAGGGTCCCAGAGACCAGGGACCACGTCTTCCGTCCGCCCTCGGCCCTCAGCCCTCAGTGACCTGCTCAGCACCCGGCCAGTGACACTGCTGATCCGTTCATATTCAAGGAGTTAGAAAATGTAAAAGAACAGAATAGAAACATATTGTGTTTTTCTTTCATGGATCACTTGGAAGACCCATGATTTTCAGCATCTCAAAACCAACATTAGTTCTTTTTTTGTTGTTGTTTTTTACAACTATTTAGAAAGTTCTGGTTGACAGAGCTCTGATTAGATAATTACGAGGTGATGAAATATTTACTATGACTTCACAGAATGCAAGAAACCTGTGTCCTACATAAAGATTTTTAGCTAAAACAATAATCAGATTTTGCTGGGACGTATTCATAAGACGCACTTTTAGCTACTTGTCGTCCTTAGCGGGATGTTCGATGCTGGATTATACCGGGGGGTCCCCTGGTGCTGGTACGCGGGTGAGCCCTGAGACCACGGCTTGTGATTCATGAAAGTGTAATGGGTGCTGGACTCTGTCTCGCACGGGCCCCACCACTGTGTCACAGATTGATGCCACGCCTGAGGATTTAGACCTTTAAAGGGGCAATAAAAACTGAGTTCACATCCTCTATAATGTGACTTGCCCCAGATCAAATAATTCTTTGGTGAAGGAGGCCATCTCTGCTAGGGACTTCTTTGTCTGGGCCACACTCTCTCCAACGGGGCTGAATCGGGGCCACGTATCAAGGAGACACGAACCAGAGGACGTGAATGCAGACACAAGGTCACCATTGATGAAGTGTCTCTGTTTTGCTATCAGGACAAGTATGACACTTCTGTTCGTTGTAGGAATAGTTCTGAACGCATTTATTGGGTTTGCATGTACACGGTAGGTGAAGTAATTACATTTTATTTAAAAGTGTTATAGGAAAAAAACTGAAATGTAAATGGCTCTGTGCAGTCCCCGTGAACATACAGATAGCCTTCATGTTGACATTTTTCTAGTTCTTTCTTTCATAGGTACACTCTCGAAACCGATTTTAAAAATAATTTATTTCTTTTTTTAACCATAATAAAAATTTTAAAGTCTGACCTACTATAATTTTTTTTAAAGTTTTCTTGTTATCACATTATAACTGCATGTAAACGTGGGATTCGTAATATAAATTAGCAGCGCCTTCCTCATGCCCTTGTCCCTCCCACATGGAACCCTTTTCCTTCTTTTTTTAAATCTTGGTTGTTGCTGTTTGGGTATTTTCAAAGCTGGTGTTGATGCTTTTTTCCTCCCACCTTTTGTTTTGAAAAATTTCAAACCCACAGAGAAGATCGGCGATGATAAAGCACCAGCGCCCATGGACATTCGCCCCGATTCCACCCTGTTCCCACCTGGGCTGCTCGCTCTCTCTGCACACGCGTGTGCGCGCACAGGTCCGCACGGCACCTGCGAGTCGCTGTACGGAGGATTCCAGGCGCCATGGCCCCTGAGCCCCGGTGACCCCTGGGGACAAGAACCTTCTCCATAACCCACACGAGCATGGCAGTCGGGAAGTCGAGCAGACACGCTTCCGCGGTTGAAGATGCAGAAGGTGTCCATTTCCCCAGGGGCCCCCAGCAAAGTCTTCTTTGCTGATTTCCTTTCTCTTCCTCTTCCTCTATGTGTAATTTGGGACCAGGACCCACCAAACCCCACACACGATAGGCTCTTCCCCGGTGTCTCTCTCTTTTACTTTTACGTTCCTAAGGATACCAACTCTCCCCGCCCCCGTCCTGTCTTTCCCTTACCCTCCCCTGGCCGCAGGATTCAGGGCGTCGCTTTGCAGAAAGATCCTCTCTGTCGATTTGTCTTATTATTTCCTCACGACAAACGCAAAATCTTGGATCCTGTTTTCTACTAAGTTGGGAAATCGAAAGCTGTAGTCCCCACATCAATACCCCTTCCTTAAAAATAGGTGAGACGTTCTCTGCCTTTGAGTGATTCTCTTTATTAAATGTTAGCCTTTTTAATACTTAAGCATTTTGATCCCAAACAGGTACAGTATCAAAAATACGGCTGCCCTCCTCCTAATGGGACACTGCTGTGTTCAGTTGGGGACTTCCCGCGGGGAGGAGCAGGCAGCTCAGTCAGCCTCGTCTCACATAAACTTCAACCTACGTTTGACGTTGGTCATTAGAGACGTGGATTAAATTTGCAAGGCACACAAGGGGTTCTGTCAGCCTTGAGCGGGGACTTTCCACAGCTGCTTTCTGGTCAACAGTAGCTTGAGTTCCCAGCCAGACCCCTAGAGCTCTGCAGACAAATAATACCTAAGATAGACACCTCCTGCTGGGGACATTCATCTTTGCCGTTCCCATCTCTGTCCCCATCTCTGTCCCCATCTCTGTCTCCTGTCTCTGTCCCCATCCCCCCATCTCCCCATCCCACCCCTGTGCCCTGTCCCCATCCCTGTCCCCATCCCTGTCCCCATACACATCCCCTGTCCCCATCCCCATCTCTGTCCCCTATCCCCGTCCCCATCTCTGTCCCCTGTCCCCATCCCCTGTCCCCATCCCACATCCCCATCCCCTGTCCCCGTCCCCATCCCTGTCCCCTGTCCCTATCCCTGTCCCCTGTCCCTCCCCATGATGAACTCTGCTCCTCTGCAGCACGTCTGCTCCACATCGGACCCCTCACTGTCTTGTGGGCTGTGGGACTTGGAACCAGGAGGTAACACTCCTGATGACTATGGGCCTTTTTGGGTGTGAAAGACTGAGTTGTTTGTTAAAAGGTTAGGCTATTTCACAAACCAATAAACAGTGAAACGAGAATAGGAATTGGTCACCGTGGTTTAGAAGCGGCAGAAACCCACAGACAGCTGTATGTACAGGAAACGGGATTGAAAAGAAACAAGACTCCGTCCCAGTGTGGGGTCACCTGCTCCCAAGCCCCCACTCAGTCCTGGCCTCACGCTGTCACCAACGGACTTGTGTTTCTCCCATTCAAGAAGCTTCTGGTCTGAGGAGCCCCCTCTGGGCCCCAGCGGGAAGTCGTGCGGCCGCAGCTTACCTGGTCGGGCCTGGCCAGGCGGAGCCAGACTCACCCCCTCACTCGGCCGCGCACTCCTACACAGTCTTCCTCCTAATCTCACGCATCTTCTGCAAAAACAGGCGACACAAACTAGGATAGAGCACTGCGGCGGCAAGCAGTCATTGGACATTTTTCTCTGTTTGGAAAAAAAACAAAGCTGCCACGAAAGATATGGTTTGTTCCCCTGGCTCTGCTCCAATTATCAAATCTTTGGTGCAGAGAGGACGCGCTCACACCGTGGGTCTGACCCGTTTTTACGTGCCGTTGCCTCACTGCTGGGCTCAGAGGCGATGCCTTCCCGGTGCCCACCTTTCACAAAGCCCAGCACCTCCCAGGGCCTGCAGACTCGGTTCCGAAAACCAAAGGGCGCCTGCGGTTTCAAGCACACAAAAACGAGCCACGTTAGTTGGACACCACCTGCCAAGCTGAGTGAACACCGGGAAAACTGGCAGAAGTAAGTATCGACCTTTCTGTGTTACCATGGTCCGGCCCGGGGATGGAAATCATGTTCGGAAATGGTTTAAAATCCGTTTTGGGCTCAATCCTGGGGCTCCTATTCCCTCACCTGCTGCCCCTGCGGGTGTTCCAGGGGCTCAGCAGAGCTGTAGGATTTCCCTAGAACCTCCTAGCGTCCGTGTAAACGGACGGTGGGAGCGGCAGCAGCACAGCACAGGAGCCCGGGCCTTCCCGGTGACGCTCGGTCAGTGTGACGCACTGACAGTCGACCCCTCGTCATGGCTTGGTTACCTAAAGGTGTGCAAGTAAACTGAGGCGTGGGGACCCCCGTCTGGATTTCACTTTGGTAATTCACATGCCAGGTCTCCCGTCTGCGCCGAGGAGGCCCGGGGTCCTGACGCCCGGGAGGGTCGGTCTCAACCGGTGGCCTCAGCTGCGTTTGCCCCCGGACGAGAATCCAGGGCGGCTCAGGGAAGACAGCGGCCTGGCCGGCCCGGAGACAGCAGCTGAGACCCCACCCCCCACCCCAGGGAAGCCACCTCTGCAGCTGAGAGAATCGGCGAAGCCTGGGGTCCCACCATGAGGAGGGGGCCCAGGTGCCCCTGCCCCCATGGACGGACGGGCGGTCTGAGCGCACGCAGCCTCAGGATGTGAGTAGAATCCTGGGCAGGGGAGACCGTGACACGGGGTCCCCCCCCCAGCAGGTGCAGACAATGGAGGAAGAGCCCCAAAGACCCTTAAAGAACAGGAGAACCTCAAGGTGGCTCACACTTCAGTGGCCAGAGGCTGGTGCTGGGTCTCTGGTGGGTCAGGCGGATGGAAGCACCTCTCCTCATGCACAGCGAGGAGCGCTCAGCCCGGGCCCCCCAGGAGCCCTTCAGGGAGCACCCACATAGCCCAAATAGTACAAAACGTAACAAGTGGATTTTTGCGCATTTTGAAGTCTATTTTGTCCACTGTAAGTATGGCGACCCTGGCTATGTTTCGGCATCCACTCCCACTTTCAATCTGCAGGTGTCTTTCGGTCTGAAGTGAGTCTCGAGGTAGCTGATAGATGGGTCTCGGTTTTTTCTCCACTCTCTTACCCTATGCCTTTTGATTGGAGCATTTACTCCATTTACATTCAAAGTAATTCTTGATAATATGTACTTATTGCCATCACTCACCATCAGGGAAATGCAAATGAAAACTACAATGAGCTACCACCTCACACCTGTAAGAATGGCTAAAATCAACAACATAAACAACAGGTGTGGTGAGGATGTGGCGAAAAGGAACCCTTGCGCACTGTTGGTGGGAATGCAAACTGGCGCAGCTGCTCTGGAAAACAGTGTGGAGGTTCCTCAAAAAGTGAAAAATGGAACTACTTGTGGTCCAGCAATTTAATTACTAGGTATTTACCCCAAGAATACAAGAACAATAATTCAAAAAGATACATGAACCCCTATGTTTATAGCAGCATTATTTACAGTAGCCAAGATATGGAAGCAGCCCAAATGTTCACTGATTGACGAATGGATAAAAAAGATATGGTACGTACACAATGGAATATTACTCAGCCGTAAAAAAGAATGAGATCTTGCCATTTGCAATAACGTGGATGGAGCTGGAGGGTATTGTGCTAAGTGAAATAAGTCAGTCAGAGAAAGACAACTACCGTATGATTTCACTCATATGTGGAATTAAGAAGCAAAACAAATGAGCAAAAGGGGAAAAAGACAGAGAGAGAGAAACCAAGAGTCAGGCTCCTAACTATAGAGAACACAAAGCTGGTTACCAGAGGGGAGGTGGAGGTGGGATGAGGGGAACAGGGGATGGGGATTAAGGAGTGCACTGGCTGTGATAAAATAAAATAAAATAAAATAAAATAAAATAAAATAAAATAAAATAATTTTAAAAAGAGTATGGCTTTTTTTTTTTTAAAATAAAGGACAATGCTCTTTTTCTTAAAGGGACATTTATAAAAACCATTCCATTCTAAGTACCCTCTGACCTCCTGCTCTGACCCCAGCCAAAGGGCATCTCTTAGATCAAACATCACTTACTGAAACTTCATGGAACATTCTAGAAGTTTCCTTTTCCTCCAATCAGGACCTGACCCAGTCCAGAGGCCCCGTGTTGGTGGCAGGTTGGTACTAAAGGACTTTCCATGAGGGTCCCATGTCCCTTCCAGGCCTGCTCGGTGTCATTTATGGGGCTCCGGGTTCCTGGCTGATGGGGAGGGCCACTCTGTCACTCCTGACCCACTGCCACCTGTGCGGGGGTAGCTTTGCTGGCCTCCAACGCCCCAGCGGGCACCCGGGCCTCCTCCCGACCTCTCCTCTGCAGGGCCACAGTCAGCCTGGCCAGGAACCCCCAGACCTGGGGCCGGGAGACCACACGCCCCGCCCAGGGCTGCCTTGTTCCCCTTCTGTGGCTCTTTCTGACAGCCAGAAGGCACCTAGCCCTCGGTGCACATGTGCTGGGTCAGACAGCGGGAAGCTGTCACTATTCTGTGAGGTTTCTCGTGCTGGACCCTCTTCCCTGTGTCCCCCCCGAGACACCACAAAATGTCTAGATTCTGTAGCTTTTTTTTTTTTTTTTTTACCATAAACCCTCATACTGACTTTTATTAGTAGGTTTTTTTTTGATAGAAGAAACTGCTAGAATAAAGAAGATTCTCAGCTTTAAGGATGATGGGCCCTGCGTACTCGAACATTCACCGAGGTCAGAATGACTCGACCGCGCTTTGAACTTAGGCTGTGTGTCTGCCCTGAGCACACACTGTGCATCTGTTTAGTTGACCAGTAACTTTAGAAAAACCATTTTACACACAAAGAGTAAATTTACTTAAGTCCCCAGGAGACCAGAGCCACGTAGCCTTGCACGTACGAAAAGCATAAGACAAGGTGTGTAAAGTTCCGAACGTCCTTCATCAGGACCATTTGTAGCTCCTGACGCGGACAGAGCAGAGCCAGGCCACGCACGTCCGCTCTCCGGACCACTCTCTTCCGTGTGAAGGTGACGTGCCGGCTGCGGCCCTCGCTTGGGCTCAGATAAAACTCCCTCCCCTCTTTGGGAAATTCCAACAGGCTTGTTCAATTTGTGTCGATGAAACTAAAATGATACTTGACTGCGAAACTTCAGGAGCTGGAAGGAGCCTCTGACGTGGTCCAAGAAGAAGGCTGTGCGCTCTCCCAGGGGAGGAAGGGGCTGAGACAGTGTCCGCGTGAGATCCGTCACATTGGGCCTAAAAAATGGAAAGTCGCATCATTGTGCTGTCAGGACTCGCTGCTCTTTTCCACGGATGGGGCCCTGCGTCCAGCTGCCCCCACGTGTGTAACCCCTGGGCCCTACTGAAATCTCGCGCGCACCCTCAGCTTGCTGAGGAAGATGGGTCACGGGCGTGGGCACAGGACAGGACCATTCCGTGTCTTCGGTTTACCATTTCATTAAAGAACAGGCACATATAGGGTCTCCCGCTGTTAACGTTGGCGGGGAACTAAATATAGTCATCATTCAGGTACCAACAATTCTTCTTTCTTTTTTTAATGTTTATTTATTATTTTTGAGAAAGAGGGAGAGACAGAGCATGAGCAGGGGAGAGGCAGATAGAGAGAGAGGGAGACCCAGAATCGGAAGCAGCGTCAGGTTCTGAGCTGTCAGCACAGAGCCCGACGCAGGGCTCGAACTCACAAACGGTGAGATCATGACCTGAACCAAAGTCGATGCTTAACTGACTGAGCCACCCAGGAGCCCCAGGCTTTGACCTTTTCAAGTTATCTGGGGGGGCCTCCTCGTCCCGGTTTCCCAGTGACTCAGCCCTGCTTACAGCCGCCACAGCACTGCTGGCCCATTTTCTAGAATTAAAGCAGTTTCTATCAGCCAAGGAGAGGCCACGTGTGGCCTGATGGGCCCCTCTGTCTGTGGGTCCCGACCCTGACAGGACCTGGGTGTAATTTTGTAACTGGGGACAGAGGGCTGTAACAGACAGAGGTGTCTCCCAGGCTCACCTCACAGTGCAGGGGTGGGGCCTGGCTCCTGACGGCCTCCTTCTCCCCCCCATCCCCCCGGATGCTGACTCCCCAGCGCAGGTGATGAGCTGAGAGGCTGGTGGGGACATGGACACGTGGAGCCCACACTCAGCAGTCTCAGCCTGGCCCCAGGAGGGGTGTAGGTGCCGTGCCCTGTGTGACCCTGGGACACCACGTGGTGGGGGACAGAGGTCGTCCTCTATGCAGCTGGAAACACTGGCTAAGAGGGTTAGGTGGTGTTTCCAATGTTCTCTTCCAATAGGATCCAGATTCGGGCGTGGACCCCAGCGTTCTGTCCCCGACGCCTCACCAGCGGTGGGGTTGGCAGGGTCCCGTGACCACAGTGGGCACCGCCGTCTCAGCCGGAGCTGGATGTGGTTCCCAACAGGCAGTGCTGGGCCCGAGGGCTCACGTCTGTCCCCGATGCCCCACCAGCGGTGGGCCTCCAGAAACTTCTGTGACGTCCCTTCTCTCGTTCTCCCCCCGCCCCCCCCAACCCAGGGTCAGCCATCTGTCTTTCCGGATTTGCTAACGCTGTCGTAGCTTCCTGGGGGGTGTCCCGGACAGCACGTCCATCCCTGTTCTTGGGGACTTGTCCTGTCGATGGCAGACAGGGTGCGGATGAACACAATAAACACGTTATTCATGGACCACGCTAGGAAGCGATGTGCGCCCTGCAGGAAACGGGGGAGAGATGCCTTCTCTGCACTTGACCTCTCCTCTGAATTTAGAGTCCCTGCTCGTTAGTTTGTGACCTCGGGCTGGTGCCCGACCTTCGGGCCTCGCCTGTGACTGCAGGGGTGGGGATGACCGCTTCCCTCTGAGGCTGGTTTCAGGTCTCACAAGACCTGAAGCTTTTTGAAGGCTTCCAGCCTGCGTCACAGGGCAGGTGCTGGGCAGGCAGGGGCGGGGCGATGAGCATGAGCTGTGAGTGCAGGACACTCGCGTCTCACCTGGACAGCATCGGGGGGGCCCCGAGGCCCCGTCCCCCAGCGTGTCTGGGCGCCCGATGACCGGGGAGCCTTGTACACGTGGCCTGGTCACCGAACCCTCTTTGCTCCACGTTGTGCTGGAGACGGCTCACGGCCCTCCCCCCGCTGGCCTCTCCCCTGCGCCTCCACGGAAACTTGGACGATTCCCCGTGGAAAAGCAACTGGGTCCCTGGTGACCCACACGAATCCCAGGTCCCCGGTTCCCTCCAGCCCCGCCCCTCCGCCCGGAGCCCTGCCGTGGGGGTCTTCACAAACCTGGCATTATTCAGATAATTCCAGGGGGACAGGGAATAATTTAATTTAAAATGGAAATGCGATTACTTTCCTGCTGTTTCTAGAATACACTGAGAGAATAATGCAATTTTCGCTAATTTCTCCTCAAATTGTGTTATTTTCTCTTGTAATCATAAATTTGCAATGTGATTCTGATTACTTTTCAGAGATAATCTCTACGAGAGGAAAATGCCTTTCTCTGAGGTTTTATTAGCTCATTTTCTTTATTCTAAGGTTCTTTGCTAAAGTGTGACTGACAGGCAGATCGGCCCCTTCCTTCCCGAGCACACTGGGTTCTTACACACGAAGATCTCCTTTGTGACGCCCGGCAGCCAGCATCTCTTTCGTTGCTAAGTCCGTTTGGGAAGCCGGCACAGAAAGCTGTGTGACGTCACAATGGACAGACGGAACCCCGTACAGAAGTAAGAGCAGGGTTTTTCCTGCATTTCCCATTCTCTGCCCTGGGGCTCCAATTCAGCACGGGCTTCAGCTCTCAGAATAGCCGTCTGAGGCCATTCTGTCATCACTTTGGAGAAGAGGAAACTGAGGCCCAGAGAGGTGAGGTGCCTTGTCTGACGTCACACAGCAAGGGTGCGGTGAAGCCAGGATGATGACCTTGTTCTGAATCCTTTCAAAACACAGTCTCTTTAAAAAAATTTTTTTAAATTATGTTTATTTATTTTGAGAGAGAGAAAGACAGAGTGTGAGCAGGGGAGGGGCAGAGAGAGAGGGAGACAGACTCGGAAGCAGCTCCAGGCTCTGAGCTGTCAGCACAGCGCCCGACGCGGGGCTCGAGCCCACGAACCGTGAGATCATGACCTGAGCTGAAGTCGGAGGCTTAACCGACTGAGCCCCCAGGTGTCCCCAAACGCATGCTCTTAACTCTTGCCTGCTGCCCCCTCAGGGTAAGATTGAGGAAGAAATGACAGAGTTCTCGGCCTCTCTTGGCAAACAAAGAACAATAATTCGCGAAGCGTCCTTATCCGGTTGTATTTTGCGGACTGTCTCGCCATGGACGTTGCTAAATCGGGCAAGGGGAAGGCGTCATAGCTGCACTTACCCCCAGGGGTCGCAGGCCCTGACCTCTTTCCTAGAAAGGTCCAGGCCCTCGCCCGGAAGGGCTGGAGGCTTCCGTAGGAGAGGCAGACAGCTGCGGCGAAGTCTGAGCGCCGGTCTCCTCCCGCCTCTCCCCCGCAGGGCGGCCTCACGAGGAGGTCCGGAGCCAGGAGTCCCGGCGGCCCGGCGCTCACCGCCGGCTCCAGAGCCAGAGAGACGCGCTCACACGACACAGCCTGAGCTTGGGGACGGCCCGAGGGTGTCGGGGCTGCGGGGATCGCCGGCCGGGGGGCGTCCGCGGCCGCCGTCTGCACAAGAAGGAAGTCGGACACTCTGGTACCAGGAGGCTTTTTTGTTTTACTTGGAAGTGATGTCACGGGAGAGGTGGCCGCGCCGTCGCTGGCGCTGGTGGTAACGCTCACCCTCCGGGAGGCGGGAGGCTCGCTGTCCGTTAATCCACTTCCGTAAGCGGTGAATGCAGACCCGGGAGCCCGGCGCCTGCCTGGTCTGCGGAGGTGGAGGCGTCTAGGCACACCTGGTAGGGGGGCAGCCCGCACTTCCCGGACGGCGACGCGCCAGGCGGGACCCCGCAGCGAGCCTGTGAGATGGATCCCGGTGCTAGCTCCACCCACGTCGTGGGGCTGCCGGACCCCAGGGCCTGCGTGTACCTGCTGGGTGAACGTTTGAGTTCGTGGAGTTAGGATATTTCAGCTCTGACACAGTGACACACACACACACACACACACACACACACTTATTTGGAGCTCGTGGGCTTAGTGAATTTCCACGGTGTGCAGTGCGGCTCCCAGGGAGCTGGGGTGATGTGTCAGCACAGCACCCGCTCTGCAGAGCGCACGCCTGATTTGAAGAAAGTAGGACGGATGTGGGACCCTCACTTTGGGTCCCTGCAGGCACCTGTTCGGGCACAGCTGTGGGGACCGTGTGTCAAACCGTCAGTGACACTCGAGAACACAGGACTGAAGTGGGTGGCCGGGGATCAGCGGCTCTGGAAATGGGAGGGAAGGCTGTCCTGCCGCCTGGCGTCCGCGCCCTCCCGTCAGAGGGCCGAGCGGTGGATGACAGTTACCGCGTCCCGCCGGAAAGGCCGTGCTGTTTCCAGAGTTTGCTTCAGAGCAGGGAGGCTTGAGAGCTTTCGTGTAAATCTTCGTAAACTGTGAGCGACAACACTAACAGCAGGGGCACGTTTCCTCCTTTCTTTAATACTTGCGCAGTTGAAGACGCACAATCCAAGGAAATAAATGTGGGTGTTGTTTATTTTGCTGCATTTGGGCACCTGGCGTATTTTGAAGTGAACGGCCTTGAGAGACGACCGCTGTGTGTGGTGGGCTGTGATCTGTGAGACTCTGCAACAGACTGTGGGGCCCCCAGCTTGCATGCTTGCTGGCTCCTGGTGCGCTGCCATTGCTGTCGAATGGTTACATTTTGAATTTATTTTCAAGTTACCGTAACTTCAAAGATGTGATCATTTCCCCTGATCTTCCTTGTGATAAATTGCCTTTTAGGTATCACAATGTGCTTTTGGGAAAATGTCACCTCTGTCAGCCGATGATGAAATAATACGGACGTGCAGGCCGCAGAGTCATAGTGCTTCTGTCACGGGACAAGGGCGGTCCTCGAAGCGTGGCCCTTCTTCCCGGGTGACCCTCGGCGTTTGTGATTGTTAGAAGGAAGCAGAGGTCCAGCACCCAAACTACTGTATCCCACCAGCATCTCACTGGGAAATCCTGCCTCCCTGAACGAGCAGTCCTTACTAACTTGGGGATCCTCTCCTTGTGAATGCAGGGATCTAGTCCCTACAAACTCAGGGATCCAGTCCTTGCACAGTCAGGGATCCAGTCCTTGCACAGTCAGGGATCCAGTCTTTACAAAGTCAGGGATCCAGTCCTTGCAAACTCAGGGATCCAGTCCAGCAGGTGGCCTCCTAGAGCCTGGCTGGGAGCTGAGCACAGGCGAGGGCTGGCGTCCAGGTCTGTGTGCTTTCTCTCCATTCATGCAGCCCAAGGCAGGGACTTTACGTAGCCACACTTGTCATGTCCTTTGGCTTTAAAGCCATGGTGCTTCCTGGGGTCACTGCTGTGGCTGTCGCACTGCTTTCCACATGGGCTTTGTTTTGGGGCCTCTCGGTACAGGGTGTTATTGGATCTCTATTGAGTTTTCCTTGTTTAGGGGAGCTCCTCCTGAGAATATTTTGGCAGCCAGAGTGTTGGCGACCACCCTGCTTTGTGCCTTCCTCACACTTGGGAGGAAGGCCTCAGCCGGCATTGGGTAACAGGTTTAATTTGGGCCGAGAAGGGCCCCAACTCAAGATGACCTCACGTCCTGACATTCTTTCCCAATGCGAGCGCCGAGCAGACCGTCCTGCACCCCCAGAGGGACGGTCCGCTAACCCAGGCACTCACTGCAAGCAGGGAAAACATCTTTTTGGATCATGTGAGCAGACAGAATCTTAAGTCCCAGGGGACTCCCTGGTGTCCTTTGAGATGCAGCCTTGTCCTCTGTTCCCATACTGACCGAATTAGTGACACGCGTGCTATGTAATTCCTTCATGAAGGAATGCACGAGTGGATGCATTCTTGGCTTAGCTGTACCCCAACACTATTTCTGAGTAATGCAAAGGGTAGAAAATATTCTTATCCATTGTTAAATTCAGTTTTGAGCTATTATTTTGTTGGGAGGGCCAGGCTTTTCCATAGGATCAATCATAACTTTCTGGAACCCCACAAGAGCATGGGCTATGGAGCAAGAAACGAGGCACACCCGTGGTTCTCCTGAATAGGCTGTAAGAACAGAGTTATAATGATCCCAGCCCCTGTGACAGCCAACAGGATGCACTTATGGGTTCTTCTGTGTAAGACGATTGTTACTGTGAAAGCGCCCCTGCATTTATTTTCAGCCAGCAGGTATGAAGACAGAAAGGACCGAGTCAAGGAAAACAATGTCATGTGAAGATGGGGATAAACCTCTTTCCAGAAGTCTTCCAGACCGAAGTGCCATGGCTCC
Source organism: Cryptoprocta ferox (assembly GCA_028646485.1). NCBI lineage: Eukaryota > Metazoa > Chordata > Mammalia > Carnivora > Eupleridae > Cryptoprocta > Cryptoprocta ferox. Next base: position 2,156,400 of record CM053577.1, on the reverse strand, counting down.
CACGGCAGGGACGCCCTCTGAGGAGAAACCAGCCTCGTCCGTGGAGGAAAAGGTAACACTCAGAAACCAGTGCAAATTTATACCAGTTATATTCAAAATTTAGATTTCAGTAACATTCCACTTAGATCTAACAAGAATACTCAATTTATATTTAAAACAGTTACATTTTTAAAAAAGTTTTTAATGTTTTATTTATTTTTGAGAGAAAGAGGGAGACAGAGCTTGAGTGGGGGAGGGGCAGAGAGCGAGGGAAACAAGGAATCTGAAGCAGCTCCAGGCTCTGAGCTGTCAGCACGGAGCCCGATGCGGGGCTCGAACCCACGAACCGTGAGATCATGACCTGAGTCGAAGTCAGACGCTGAATAAATTGATGTTCAATCGACTGAGCCACGTAGGCGCCCCGTGATGGTCACATTGATTTACAATAATTGTATCGCCACAGACTGAGAAAGGCCTTAGTGCTAGAGAAGTACCTGGTTGAATGCGTTGTCATCGGCTCCCCTGTGCTCGGGACGTTTCTGCCTTTTAGAAGTGACTTATCTGGTGGCGCCGAGGGCAGTGCCTTTGGTGGGGTCCTGGGACACTGCTGGAGGGCCCTGCGGGTCGGAGGTGGCTGTTCTGCAGCACACGGCCTGTGATCCGAAGTGACAGTCGGGCTTGGTGACTGTCCTTGCCCCCAGGCCGTACAGCGGTCCTCCGGAAGTCTGCAGGAACCGGGCGGCCGAGACCCGGCCGTGCCAGCTGGCGATGTCGTCCGGCTCTAGGGCGGCCCGGCCGCTGATGCAAACGGTGAGCGCGGCGCGAGCGGCTCCCCGTCCTGTGTTGCTGCTTGCTCTCGGCTGAGCGCGCGTTGGCTGTGCCCACGCGAGCTCTTACCCGGCAAGTGCCCTCGTCCATGGGACGTCCTCACTCCTGAGTGTCTTCCCGTGTGCCCCCGCCAAGCCCCGGCGAGCGCACACCTGGCTCCCTGGGGGCCCGTGTCCGCCTTTGCCTTTTCTCTGTGGTGGCTCTGGCCACCTCGATGGGCACCCCCTGACCTCGCCTCCCCCCGCCCCCGGGCTCTAGGGCCGCCCACACAGCCGGGTCCACCAGCAGGACCCTGGAGCGCCGTCGGGCCAGCTGGGAAGAAGCCCCGTCCTCACGTTGCGGAAGGAAGATGATCACAGCTCCCTCCGTGCCAGCTGCTGGAACCCGCCCTAAGCGCCCGCGCCCGTGATGTGGGCACGTCTCTGTGCAGAGCACAGCCTTCAAGGCCATGGGCACCACACGCCCCACAGGCTCAGGCTGAGCTCTTACCTTCCTCAGGCCTGCACTCCGCACCGAGCTCCGTCCCCGTGCCTGTCCTCTCGGTAGATGCCATCCTGTGTCCCTGGGCCTGCGGCTCTGGGGCCGTTCGAGGTCCGCAGGCACCGTGCCCCCGTTTGACTCGGGACGCGCCCCTTCTCAGGCCCCCACTTGGCCAAGCGCCTCACGTCTTCCCCGCTGCGAGGGTCCCTTCGTGAGCGTGAGGCTGATGCTCGTCACTCCGTGGCTCCAGACCGGCCACGGCGCCCCCCCTCGGGGAATCACCTTCCTCCGTGTGGCGGGTCAGACCTGTCCCTGCAGCCGCACCTGCCTGCCCCCATGCTCTCCCCCCGCCCCCCAACTGGGGCTCCCAACACTCCCCCCTCCTCACGCTTTCTGCCGCTTTTGCGCAGAATAGAATCCCTCCTCCTGTCTCGGCTTCCACCTCCGAGGACTGTCCCAGGTGATGGTCGGAACCTTCCTGGGGAGTTTGTCCCCACTCCCGGAGACGGGCAGTGCTCCCCCACAGCCTCCGCTGCCCAGCAGACCCAGTATCGCCGGATAACCTTCTTCTCTTCCTGTGTTTGCCTCCCATTCGTCTCTGGGCCCGAAGCAGCTTGAAGGCAGAGACAGAATTCTCACCTTCATCTCCCGAACTGAACGTGTGAAAAAGACTGACATCCAGCAAACATTTGTTGACTACGGCCATCAAATAGTGTGTGTTTCTTACAAGGTCAAACGTCACTTGTTGACGGACCCTACATCCGTGTGACTGACCCTCGATTTGTAAAGTGACCTCGTGAAAAAAGAGAACTTACTCACTGTCGGCTTAAATGGGACCCAGAAACTGTGTTAGGACAATACTATTTTTAAGATGTGTCTGCACTGTCCTTTCAAACCCAATTTCTTTGCTTTTTCAGGCTTATGCTGCTCACTGCCTTGCACCGGTCCCAAGGGCAAGCTTCTCACCCCAGAGCAGCCTGGTGGGCCTGCCAATCCCCCGCCAAGCAATGCGGAGCCACACGTGGGTGGGGGTGAGGCCGGCACCAGCCCCCCAGCTCTGAGGCTGTCGTGGCTGCCCATCTCCTGGGGGAGAACAGAAAACCAACCTGGTTCCAAATGCCCCTACTTGCTCAGATCGTCAGCCTTTCCAATAAAGAGCAACATTTTCCCCCCTAGATTTTGAAGTTGGTTGCATTTAGCACATAGTTAGAACAAGACTGGCATTTTTACATCACTTAAGAACTCCCAAATCCAACTTTTATGTCATGTTTATTCATGCTTTTTAATTAAAAATAATAGAATCAAAGGAAAATATAGCAAAAATACTTTTAAGCGCTAGTTAGCGGTCCGCTTTTTATTCAACAACAAATGTCAATGAAGTGAAATAATTTTCTCCATGGGTGGAAATTTGGGATGTGAACATGTTTATGATGTAAAAGTAGGCGACCGGTGGGAAAATATGAAAACACGGGTCCCGTTGATCCTCGTCCTCCCCAGAAAAGTCCACATTCTGCTTCGCCCTCTCCAACATCACACGTGAGGCGGTAAGTGGTGACATGTTCCTCTGGGCCTTGTTTCGTGTGAGTTGGGCTGTTCTGGCGACGAAGGGCATCCCTCACCCCCATGCCTCAGATCGCGCTTTCCCTATCAGTGCGTTATTTCCTCACGCGCATGGCTGGCCCCCGAGCATCGGGCCCGGATCACACAGACAAGGGAGCTGGAGAGGTAAACCTTCAGAGAAACACGCAACGCGGCCCAAGGTCCAGCCATCGCCCGGGTGCACGGATCCCCTGAGCAGGGGTCCAAGATGTCGGGGCGACGGGTTTCCTCCTGCTCAGAGCCGCAGATTTCATGGAGCCCACGTGGGACCAGGATCGTTCTCTTTCCGAAGAATCTTCCAGTAGGACCCGGGGCTTCCCACAGCGGCCCCGGGATAAAACAGGAGGGAAAGGAAGAAGAAAGGCTGCACGCAGATGGCCAGGTAGGCCAGTGCGGACGTCTGGGTTCCCTAAGCGCCTGTGTCATCTGCACTCGTGCTTGCACACCTCCCGGCTCGGACCCGCAGGCCAGGCAAGCGTGTCTCCGAAGGGACAATTCGAGCCTCCATGGCCACCAGCCTATTTCCAGGAAATAGAGCCTCACACTTTCCAACAGGAAGAACATGTTTAATTTAAAAATTTTTATTTTGTTTAAGTTTATCTACTTATTTTGAGAGAGAGAGCAAGGGAAGGGCAGAGACAGAGGGAGACACAGAGAGAGAATCCCAAGCAGGCTCCGAATGTCAGTGCAGAGCCCGACACGGGGCTCGAACTCAACGAACTGTGAGACCATGACCTGAGCCAACTTCAAGAGTCAGACACTTAACCGACTGGGCCACCCAGGCACCCCAGGAAAAATGTTTTCTAACCTCCGTTGCCTCTTACTGCCTTATGTCTGTCTCGGCCTCCACATTCTAAGTCTCGAGGAGCCCTTCCGGTCGTGAAGGGGGGTCCACGGGGCTCCTGGGGGTCTCCGGAGGCCGAGCAGAAGGGGCGCACAGCCGGAGCGCCTGGTGTCCCACACGCACCCGGGGAACCCAGCAGCGGTGCTCCGGGGAGCCATGGGCCAGCGCCTGGCTCACCAGCCGTCATCTGTTTGGCTCCCACTGGCCTATTGAGTCCTCTTATTCCCGTGTGTTAACTCTGGTCTGTAGGAAGGTAGATGTGTGCTCTTAGAAGCAGATAAAACGTTCCAGTAAATGAACAACAGGGGATGCAACTCGCAGGGACAACTTGAATTCATTGAAATGTGTTTTTCTTACTGGAGTTGTTACATAGGGTTTTCAGGGAGGAAAAATCCCATGTAATTTAAATACCTTATCGCACCATCTCAGCAGGTGGGTCTATGAGAAGGAAGTGATACTCCTTAAATATTTCTTGAATAAGGATGTGGATGAATCAGTCACTCAATCTTGGGACACCTCCAAGGCTGTGGGCGCAGGAAGAGACAGCCAGCTTTCCCCACCTCGGAGCATCATGCACCTGTTGGTCCCCACGTGCCAGGCACCCCATTCTCCCCATTAGTCACCACCCCCTCGTCTCTCTTGCCTTGGGTCTATCCCTTGTGTGGCCTGCAGCCGATATGCTGAATTCCTTTCCTTGCTTATTTGCTCATTTCTTTCTTTTTATAATGTAAACCAAAAATTACAGCTGATTTTCATATTTTTCTTATGTGCAACCGTTAAAACATGACTTGTGCTTTTGCATTTCTGAAAAGTAATTGTTTCTTCAAAACTCATCCCAGTTTTTACTGTTGGTTAAGCGATTGATCTTGTAAGAATGAATTGAACACAACCTCGCTTCACTTATCTGGTTGGTTTGGGACTGGGGCGAACGAGGTCTTGGTTCAAACTTCCAACTGACAGCGGTTACATTGCCAGCCCGTGGTGTACACTGTCGACCTTTGCTCGATGGGTCTCCCAAGTGGCTCCCAGAAGCCACGCATCCGCTTTTGGTTCCCTGTATCTTTCCTCAGTTGAATTAACTCCTGTATTCCTGAGCTGTGGTCAAGAGCAGCAGGGTCACAATGCAATTAATGACTCACATTTTACCATTTGGATTTTCACGCATACAGATATGAACTCGCCAGGTCTTGAGATTCCTTGTCAGTGTCCCCTTCTGTTAATAACTACATGAGTCATAGTTTCAAAGTTCCTAGCTCAGCGTGATGCCTCTGACGTTACACGGTTTGCCATTTGTTCATTGACATCATGAACCTTTGGGCCAAGGGAGAGAGGCATATGGATCAAGATGAAGGGACAGAAAGGAAAGGAACATGTACAAACAGTGATTTCTACATAGTAATGACTGCAATTTCCATGGCCCATGATTCCCAAGGTCACCAAAGGCAGTGACCGTGGATTCTCTGGGCTGACAAAAACTTGATAGTATAGGCAAATTTGCATGACATGGGCTTAAGAAAAACAGACATTTGAGGGCAAATCATAACGTTCGTTATTCGCAATGAGATCTGGGGATGAGGGGAGGTTTGGGGCTGAGCGTTTGCTGGTGGAGACACAGCACGCGTGGTGTCGACAGCGCCGAGCCCGCAATAGACACATAGTGATTTTGAATGAGAGAATGATGAAAGCATGACACTCATGCTTGCAGTAATTTTTCGTGTTGGAATTTCTGTGCTTCCCGAAGGTGGCCCGGGCACTTGGCGACGACCGTGAAACCATCACCGGCAAGGACGGGGGTCCTGGCCGGAAGACCACCGCCCTGCAGTTTTTAAATGGAGACGTGAAGAAGAGCCTGCCTGGCAGCAGAGCGGTGGGTACCGCCCTCGCCTTTTTTTTTTTTTTTTAAATCAGGACCAATCCAATTATTAGGAAAGGTTTTGCACATCTGCACCCTCCTTCCCCTGCGGGCTCCAGGATGAGGGCTGGGGAAGGGGGCCTTTGGTCAGTGGGCTGTTTGGTTACTAGATGCACCTGGGCAGTGAGGGTGTTAACGGACGGAGCCCTGGATTTCCAAGTTACGGTGAGGACCACCAGCAGCACCCTGCAGGCTCTGAAGTCCCGCTCAACCGGGTAGAGTCCGAAAGCCTGGCTGAGCCCCTGTAAGGGGAGACGAACACGGGGACAGAACTCAAAAATGGTATGGAGACTAGTGCACACAACATGCCGTCAAACACCTTGTCTCCGTGTTCTCTAGGGACACAACGGTAAACACTCAGTCAATGTGCAGTAGTTACAGAATGAGTGTTAGCATCACGACCAGGTTAGTCGGGAGCCCAGCCCTAGCGTGGGCTGAGGATCGGATGGAAGGAGATGTTGTTTTCTTTTCTCTGCTGAGTGGCTTGTTCAGCCCAGTGGGACGAGCACCCGTCTCCCCGCGGCCGCCCCTGGTCCTGGGGAAGCAGGAAACATCGGCCACAGGGACCTGGGACTTGGCCAGCTACCGGTGACCATGTATGTGAACAGGGACAAATTAAGCTCATCGAGCCTCAGTGTCTGCATCTAACGAACCAGGAAGTACCTATTTTATAGAGTAGCGACTCTCAACTGGGGATGATTTTCTTCCCCCCTCCTCGGAACATTTGCAATGTCAGGAGACACTTCAGATGGTCACAGGTGGCTATGGAGGAGGGGTGTTATTGGCATCTAGTGGGTGGAGGCCAGGGGTGCGTAGGACAGCCCCCCAACAGAAAACCCCGGGGCCCAAATTGGCAATTATGCTGAGGCTGAGAAACCTGTCATAGGTTATTATAAGGACTAGGTTTATAGCACACAGATACTGTTTGGTACATATGACGCACTCATGACTGATGGTGGTTGGCTCTCCGGTTGTAACTGGTAAAGGCCGATGATACAGATGTGAAGGCGAGCGGGACATGAAGGCAGACGGAGCTCCCTTGATACTGGGGAGCCCTGATTGCTGGTGACCCCAGGACAAGCTGCACGTCTGCGACGGCAGGGTACTACACACAGGCAAATAGACCCCGCGAAGTCTGGAGGGCTTACAGGCAAGACCGCCAGAGAGGCGATTATGCAGATAATTCAGGGTTTAATGTGATTCTGAAAACTCGGTTAATTTACAAAGAATCCTTGTAAATAAGGCCTGGAGCTAAGGGCAGGTTTGTGGTAGATCAGTAACAGTCCTTAGTACTGAAACATTATCAAATTGTATTCTCGACACACTGTACCCATGTCTTTAAAAAAGTCTTTTTTAGAATAACCAACTTCATTGTTTTTTGTTTTGTTTTTACCAAGCTTTGGGATAAAAATTCAGAGGTTCGGGGCCCTTGCAGCCCTGAATGACCACAGAGCTCATCTCTGGTTTTCGTTTTTGTTTTACTGGTTTTAATTAGAGACATCTGTTCTCTGCTCTGTAATTTTACCCCAGCTAGAGGCCTCTGGCCATTCCGAGGGCGACGTTAGAATTCTGGTAGAGGAACAGCCCTGGTCTCATGTCCTATGTCGTTTCTTTGGCCTGAAGTAACCCCAGGCCCCCTTTCCTGCAAGGCCGTGTGCACAAGGAGAGTCTAGCAGACCCATTTACAGGGTGGACTTTTACTGTGTTACAGTCCGTTGAGTAATGTGTGATACTGATCTCAGAGCCTACTTCAATACGTTAAATTCGGAGCCCTGAATTTCCCTCCTCTTGGGGTAACGAAAGGAAAGGCCCACCATGTTGGCCCTTGGCCTGGTCCCAGGGCAGTCTCAGTGGCTGGCGGAAGCGTGCCTTAGCAGGGTATCTGCTGAGTGCGTGGGCCTTGCTCTTCTCCACCACTGTCTCTGGTCTCGAGGGAAAACTGGCCCTGAGCCCAGGCTTGCACTTACGGCCACTCTGATGATGGAGAAATACGCACTCCCCACTGCGTCTCACGTTTGGACAATTATGCTCACAGGAGAGAGCCCTCCGATCTCAGTGGCACGGTGCTTGCAATAATTCCACTTTATGAGACACATCCCCCCACGATTCTCTCGCCTCCTTCCCTGACGGGCAGGTGGTGCTGTCCTTGCAGCTGATGGGCCCAGGTCCCCAAAGCTGGGGCGGAGTGAAATTTCTACCTTCCCGGTTCTCACTTTGAAAACAAGCGTGGACATTAAACAGGTTTTGTTTCTGTACCTTCCTGTATGTACATCCCCTTCCCCACCGTGTGGTCCAGACTCACTCCGTTTCGCCAAGAGGCACATTCCCTCCCTTCTTTGTCACCGTCACCTTCCACAACTGCTCTTACCCAGTGTCCCTCTTCACTTGGTTGGAAACCAAAGGAAAGACATTGACTTGAAACTTCACAGTCAGGAGGTCAGTTCCAGAGGGTAGCTCCGTGGACATCTGCACAACGTGGGGGCTCGTCCGTGTCACCTCGAGTTGATGCTCAGTCCGAGCTGGGTGGCTCATGGTCGCAGGGCTCATGGCTCGAGCTCACCATGCCCGTCATGAAATCATGGGGCTACAGGTCCCCCCGGGCTGTAAGGCCGGGCAGGCTTCGGGTTTCAGGGCCTGCCCAGGTGAAGGTCAGGGCTACCCCACAGTCAGTGACCTCCAGCACCTTCCCATGGACAGGGCAGGCCCCGCCCACAGAAAGCACTTCACTAGGTTAAATCCAGGTTCACAATGGCGTCACAGACGGCGTCCCAACTCGGGCATTTCTGGTGCTTACAGGTGTACCGTTACGCAGATGCTCAGATAACGCACACAACCTATCCCGACGGTTTGGAGCCTGTACAATTTCCTAACAAGCGGACAGGTAAGTGATGTCACCGCAAACCCATGTGGTTAAATGCCTACTGAGTGCGTGCGGTGTGTGGGCACTTTACGTGGAAACATTAGACTTAGCAGACACTGGAGGCTTTCATGCAAATTCTCCAAGGCAGCAATCGTCCAGAGAACTCAGGGCTTGAATTACTTCGTAAAAAAACCAAGTATTCGTTTGTTCCTGACTCTGGTCAAGTAGCTCGGAACCACTGCCGCGGTGTGGGGCTGAGAATGCACCGAACGTCTAAGGAAATGCCATACGAACTCGGTCACCAGGTTTGCGTGATCGCTTCTGCCCTGGAGGTTAAATACCACGAGCAAAGTGCCACATGAGCGGCAGGCCACTTAGCTTTACAGCTTCCTTCTCTCGACAGCTGTCAAACTCTTTCTCAAGTTCTAGAATGCAATGCTCTGGTTCTGTGAATTTGCTTAATCTCATAACAAGTTTAATTTTATCTCTCATCATGCGGAATCCCTATGTTTTCACATTAGTGATTTGGGTACCGTGAGAAGCTGCTCGCTAAATGGGGCAAACTAGTTGGCAAATCTCCCATTAGATGACACTCCGTTGTAGCCCCTTCCTCACCGTCCACGTCACCGTCCTCCCCCGCCAGCATCTGAGTGTGAATTTTGCCTCTGGGGTACATTCTGAGAGCGTGTACAGCAGGTCGTGTTCCCCGCGTCCTCCTCGTCCGCTGCCATCACCACCGCTGTGTGTGAGAGGAGGCATTCTGTCTTCTGCGGTTCCTGCCCCGTTGGTTGAAGAAAACAGAGCCCTGATCCTGGGCTGAGTTTTGTCATTTTCCAGGAGACTGTGCCCTTGGGATGTCCTACCGCAGTGAGCAGGCCACCTCCTGATGACGGGGCTGAGTGTGACCCAGGGCTGCCTTCTCGCCAGGGCCGGCTCCCTGCAAGCCTTCCCGGCTGTGGGCAGTGCCCAGGTGGACCCCCAAAGGCTGGGGGTTGGACCAGAAAATCGGACGCTTTCACAGGTGTCTCCCCGAGACGTGCCTGACATTACACGGCCACTGGGCTGGGTTCCTGCCTTTGAAAACCCACTCGTCGGCTGCTGTCTGTGGGTGTGATTAGCACCAAGAATGCTCGCCATGCATAAGGCCATAAGTTCTTTTAATTTTTTAAAACATGTTGGGATCAGTAAGTGGAGTCATTTAGTTTCACTACACAGTGGTTATAGTTTCTATACAAGTCTTATTTATGAAGTAGGCTGAAAGAATGTTCCAGAAAATGAGTATTTTTCATATGGATTCTATTCCTTGGTTTTCTTTTTCTATTTTTTTTACATGTTTATTTTGAGAGAGAGAGAGAGTAAGAGAGAGAGAATTCCAAACAGGCTCTGCACTATCAGAGCCTGACACGGGGCTCGATCTCATGAACTGTGAGATCAAGACCTGAGCCAAAATCAAGAGTTGGATGCTCAACTGACTGAGTCCCCCAAGCGCCCCTTCTTCTATTTTAAGGAGTCGAGACAAAACAAAAAAACCTCAATGCCAGAATGTACATATAAGGGTGTCACTGTTCTCTTCACGGGAGTGACGTCGGTGGGGAGGGGGTGTGTGTAGTTAACCCAACAGGGGCACCGTCCAGTAGGAGGTCGCCTCAGAGATATGTTGGCCTGGAGCCCGCCTACAATCCTCACTGAGTGATCCCAAGCAGGGTGACATTTCCGTTGATATCACAACATTGGTATCACGTGGGAGAGCACCAACCCACAGACGGGTCAGGGACCCGCGGGCCAGCGGGAGGCGAGTGCCGAGAACGGTGGCCAAATACCACAGTGGCTCGGGATGCCCAGGGGGCCCTTGGTGGTGCTGCAGCCGTGACAACAAGCCCTGTTAGAGCTGACAGTGGGGGGGGGGGGATGGCGCTGCGTGTCTGGTTTCCTTCCCTTGTCCCCCAGATCTTGACTCTAACGGCTTGGGGGCATGGGTGCTCCGGCTCTGGAAACCATGAGATTTCTCAAACTGTTCTCAAAACCCTTGCCAACACCCCCAGCAAAAACGACAGCAGTGTTCTGTGACCCTGCAAACAGAGCTGGAAAATGCTAGATTATCTTTCGTGTTCTATTGCACAATGGGGCTCCTTGGAAGGGACGGGAGGAAAGCGTGTTCACTGTCTCATCCGTGTAGGTCACCACAAAATGCTTTTTCCGTGGACTAAGTGTTACTGTGTCCCTTCTTCTTGGGAAATTATGTAGGATCTGAATAACGAGGCGGTTTTGTTGCTGGTTTTTCACTTGGGTCGTTAAAAACAAAGGGCTTACACAGACATCCATTGAGTCTCCACCACGGAATGTGATTTATATACATACCACACTGCACATGTATCAACACCGGCCGTGGGGTTTGTGTCTGATGTTAATTTCTAGGTCCTCCTCACGGAGGTGTGGGTGACAATGCTTGGTGCTAGTTATGGCCAAGACCACAAGTCTTTGGGTCACTCTTGCCGCTGTCCAAGTTAGTCCTGAGCCACTTCTGGGGCTGCACGCTACTCCTGTCCTTTGCTCTGCTCCACCTTCCGGCTACTAGGACTTCACCCCAAGGGCTAACCTTTCCTTCCAGCCTCTGCAGCGGCTGAGGGGTTACATTTTAAATGAGTTATTTATATATGTGCAAATATTTATGTTGATTTGTTTTTGAGAGAGAGAGTGCAGGGGAGAGAGAGAGACACATACGCAGAACCTGAAGCAGGCTCCAGCCTCCAAGGTGTCAGGCCAGACCCCGTCTCGGGGCTCAAAACCACAATCTGCAATATCATGACCGGAGCCAGTCACATGCTCAACCCACTGAGCCTCAGGTGCCCCTAAATGAGTTATAGTATTAATTATAATGCCAAGGAGATCTGCTCGCTGCACTATGTGGAAACCCCTTGCAGCTGATTTCCTGTGAACTCGGGGACGGCCTCCGCCTTTAGGTCCCTGCAGCTTTGTCTCTACTCTCAGCCCCTGACATTCTCTGCTTGACCATCTGCGTTTGTGAAAAACGTTCTGCCCTTTGGGCTTCATATGTTCATGTTGTTTCCTGCCTGGCCTCTAGCAGCAGGAATGTTAAATCTGGCTTCTTCGAGCAGGAAAAATAGCACTTTCTGATCTGGGGCCAACTTGGAAACGGATCCCATGCTGGGCTGGACACTCGGCAACATTGCTAAATACCCTCCCTGACGCCTGCAAACAGTTTCGAAATGGCCTTCGGCCCGATTGGCAAGTCCGGAGGGAGGGTGAAATTCTAAAAACACCCTCAGCAGAGGCCGTGACAAGGGTCGAATTTGTGAACGGCCACCAGCCGTCTCTGTTGAACTATCAGGTCCTTGTCTCGTGTGCGAGACGTGGGTTGTTTGTTTAATTCCAGAGGCTCGACGCTTTGCTTTCATGACTTTAAACCACACTCGTGTTTCATCGGTTCCGATGCTTCGTTCTTTGCGATTGGCCCTAGATGGGTTCGTTCTGTCCTCCGCTTTTCAAACCAACCACACTGAAATTTTACAAAAACCAAGACTTCCCCACGCAGTGTGTGTGTGTGGTTCCATTTTCCCAAGCCTGTAACCCAAAGAATCAAAGCCACCTTCAGTGACAGCCGTCTTGTTAACCAACTGGCACATGAATGACCTGCGTTCACACCAGAGTCTACTTTCCCCACATCCAGGCGGCTGCCCTTTCTCTGCAGGAAAAGTGATGAGTCCGCCCAGGTCGGGCGTGTCAAGTACAGTGTGCGCTGCCCGTGGATGCCCAGCTGGGGCAGGGAAACCTCCCGGGGCCAAAGGAGCACCGTTCCGTGTTTCGTAGGGGAGGTGCGAGACGAGCCCCCAGGCGCGACAGAAATGACAACACGGTTACGTCCTGTTTGCGTGACAGCGGAAATCAACCGCAGGGCGAGCCTTTCCCTTGTTTAAGTTGTGTTGATTCATTTCCCTCACACCACTGACAGGTGTCTGCGTCACACTCAGGAAACACGGTCTGCACGGTTCCTGTCTTGTCAGCTTCAGGGTCTTCAGTGTCCTGATTCTGCCTGGGCTGGAGAGAGGGGCGCGCTCTCACCGCGGGGCGTCACAGGCTGTACCTGTCCGTTAGCGCAAACGTTGTGTTGTTCTGTTTCTTTTTTTTTTTTAATGTTTGTTTATTTTTGAGGGGGCGGAGAGAGAGAAAGAGCAAGCGGACGAGGGGCAGAGAGAGAGAGAGAGACAGAATCCGAAGCAGGCTCCAGGCTCCAAGCTGTCAGCACAGAGCCCATCCGGGCTCTCGAACACACGGACCGAGACAGACCCCAAGATCGGATGTCGAAGTCGGACAACTCGGACACTTAACTGCCTGAGCCACCTGGGTGTCCCAGTGTGTTACTCTGTTTCTTTATGTTTGCTCTAAATTTAAAAATTATGGTTTATTTATGTATTTATTGGAGAGAGAAAGAGAGAGAGAGAGAGAGAGAAGGAGAGAATGAACAGAGGAGGGGCAGAGAAACAGGAAGAGAGATAGAGAATCCCAAGCAGGCTCCATGCTGTCAGCGCAGAGTCTGATGCGGGGCTCGAACCCATGAACCGTGAGATCATGTCCTGAGGCAAAATCAAGAGTTGGAAGCTTAACCGACTGAGCCACCCAGATGCCCTGAAAATTATAGTTTATTTTAATGTAATTTTACCTTTCCAGGATGTATAGAGAACTCGTATGTGCCCTTTACCCAATTTTTAACTTTTTGCCCTATTTGCTTTATCATTCTCTGTGTGTGTATTTGCATACATGAACACGCCGTTATATTTTCTGACCCCTAGAGACTAAGCCGCATGTACGAATAGCCCTGTAACCACTCGTATGCTGTGTGTTTACCTGTCATATTAGATCATTGCCCCCCCTCCCCCCACCCTACTCTCGTATGACCTCAGCCTATATGTCTGCAAAGTCCCTATTTCCACCTGAGGTCACATTCGGAGGCACTGAGGGTTAGGTCATCAATATAGGAAGTTTGGGAGGACAAAGTTCAACCCATAACCTATCCCTAGGATTTCTTACTATTTATTTCTCTTGGAATACGTGGCTATCTTACCCCTGTGGATTTGTCCTTTTTCATCTGCTCTAGAAGGTTCCTAGCCCTTACCTTTGATAACATGGCCATTCCTCTGCCTTTTCATTTCTTCTGCTGGAACTCCAGCCCCATGTCTTTCTAGATCTACTTCTCTGTCTCCTTGACCGTTCCCACCACAGAGGCCAAGGCCTCGCCCGTCCCGTCCCCATCCTTTCTAGGCTTACCTTCATCTGCTCGTTTCTCTTTTTATTTCGGGAGGTGGTCCCTGGACCTTTTGTACTTCCCCATTTTCCCTACCTGAGGTCTACAGTTAGGGAGCGAGGTCCCTCGAAGCGTCTAGCTAATGCCAGCTGCGTCCCCAGTGATATAACAGCAAGAAGAGCTCTGAGTTACGTGGCGCTCAGTTTGTGGCAGCTGTTGTTCTAGTACTTTCCATCTGCATGTTTCACCTTCCGAGAATCCAGTAAGCGAGGTGCCCTCCCCATCCCCCGCTTAGAGACGAGGAGGCTCAGAGCAACGAGCTCAAGGTCTTTCCACACTCCGGGATGTCCGGCTCCAGCGCCCGGTGGGAGGCCGCTGCTCTCAGGACGCCAGGGCTCACGCACGACCCTGTTCACCCTCGAGCGTTGTGTGGATGCTCTTAGGGCGCTGCCTTCCCTGTGGCCGTAGCCCCTCTCTCCTTCCTGATGCTTCTTCCTCCACCAGTTGTACGGAGGTCTTTGTGTTTAGTATGTATTTCAAATTACGGATTTTTTGGCTTTGTTGATGCTTTGAACTATAGCCTTGTTTTTTCTCTTTCACAGATTTAAGACTTTGTTATGTTTTATGTTTGACTTTACTTTCTTTTTTAACTTTTTAAGGTAGAGATAAGTGCTCATGCTTTTTGGTCTTTATTCCCTAATATAAACATTTGAGCCTATAAATTCCCTGTAAGCGCCTTTTTGGTTATATCCTTCCAATTTGGTTAGCATTTATTTTTCTAATGCAGTTCTAAGTGGTTTTTATTTTTTACTGTATTTTGTTTTTGTTTTTGTGTTCATGAGTTATGTTTGAAAGTGCTTTGAAATAATCTCCAAATGTATGGTGTGTTTTTAGTTTTTTATTGCTATCCATTTTAATTCAGCTAAGTTTTCTTTGAAATCTGTTGTCTTGCATTATGGCCTGCGGTGGAGTCATTCTCCCCCACAACATTCCATATGTGCTTGAGAATGTTGTGTACGGCGCGTAAACGTATAAATGCCTTCAGATGAAGGTATTTTGTGTTTTCAAATGTTTTGTTCTTTTACTGGTTTTAAAATTAGCTCAAGTTATTAAGTAGTGAGAGAAGTGTGCTGAAAATCTGTCGCTCTGACTGTGGATTTATCCAAGTCTGTTTGTGATTTTTCTCTTTCTGGTGAGCTGGCTTTTGCTTTGATGGTCCGGCAATGATCCTTCCCCTTGGGTCTGGTCAGCGCGGTGCACCCACGTGGGGGCCTCTCGCGGTTAGCATTTGCCTGGTGTGCCTTTCTCTGTTCTTTATCATTTGTTTTTTTCTAAATCTGTGGGGTAAGTGTGTCCTCATTAGCAACATACAGTGAAACACATAATCTGGAGAGGATTGTATTTAACGGGAGGGTTTACTTCGAAAGCCAAGGACTGGTCCGCAGGCTCGCCATTCCTCCCCAAGGAGCCAGGACCGTGCTCCACCTCTCACGCCCTCCTGCGTGCTCCTGCTACTATTTTATTTGAAAAAATTTTAATGTTTGTTTATTTTTGAGAGAGAGAAAGAGAGAGAGAGAGAGAGACAGAGACAGAGAGAGAGAGAGAGAGAGAGAGAGAGCCAGTAGTGGAAGGGTAAAGAGAGAGAGGGAGACACAGAATCGGAAGCAGCTCCAGGCTCCGAGCTGTCAGCGCAGAGCCCGGCGTGGGGCTGGAACTCACAAACTGTGAGATCGTGACCTGAGCCGAAGTCAGACACTTAACCGACAGAGCCCCCCAGGCGCCCCTCCCTGGTTTTTTGCCCCCAAATGTGTCATGATGGTCACCGTTTAGGCAGTTGAGGTTTACTTTAGAGTTTCTCACATTTATGTACATTTCTTGGCTCACTCTGCCCCAGGGTGTCTCTCGGTGCAGCTTCCTTCCAGTGCGTTCTGCAGATGGAGCACCTGGCCCCGTTGTGCTTCCTCTGAAGACTGTCTTTATCTCAACTTTGCTCAGAAATGGTCCTTCGTCTTGATACAGAACTCTGCACCGTTTGCTCAGTAGATCTTTGTTACGTGCCTCCCTGGGCCAGGCGCTGTTTTGCCGGCCGCGCGTGTGACGATGAACAGACCAGTAAGCTGTCCCCATCTCATGACGTTTTACTGGGGGGAGGCAGACAACAAAGAGGTGGAAGTAAGTAAATAAACATCAACACGTATTGAAGGCTATAGAGAAAAGTAGAAAAGGTGGACAGTGGAGAAGGGGATACACAGGGAGCGGACGTTGTTATTCTGCACCTTGCTCTTGTTTCCTATTCTCTATCTGTAGGGTGATCCAGGAGGTCCTCCCTGAGGAGGTGACACATTAGAGGGAGAGAGCTGTATGCGTACCAGGTGAAAGCATTCTAGAGAGAGCAGCGCAAGTGAAACCTCTGGGGAAACTCAATCAAGGAGGCCAGCGTGGCAAGAGTGGCGTTAGAGCAGGGTAGGGGTTTGGTCACAGTGTGTGGAGACCCCGGGGAGAACCTGGACTTCCACGTGGAGAGAAATCACGGGAGAATTTTGAGCAAAAGGGTAAAGATAAATTTTCCTCAGCTGAAGACTTCATTTTGCCTCCTGTAGCGTCCGCCGAATTTCTTCCTTTGAAGGTGATTTATTTCTTGCTCGCTGCCTTTAGGAAGTGCTGTGCCTCCTGATGCGCTGTGGTGGGTCTGGTTGCAGATGTGCTGCACCCCTGCCTGAACGACTCCTGTCTCTGTGAGCAGGGCTGCCGACTTAGCAGGAGGCCCCATTCAATCTGAGTTTCAGAAAAGCAATGAGTGACTGGTCTAAGCATGTTCTGTGTAATACACATGTGGGCACACTTATTCTAGAAATCATTAGCAGTTGTCTGAAGCTCAAATTTAATGGGGCGCCGTCCATCTCATCCGGCAGCCCTGTCACTGGTTTGTGGACGTTCTCAGCTCTTGTCCCCACCGGCAGGACCTTCCTCCACTGTTTCTCTCCCTCCAGTTACGGGTGTGTGAGCCCACGTCCTCCTACACTCCTTGCGCACCACACTGCATTTTTCTTGTCTTTGTTATATCCTGGGTAATTTCCTTAAAATTATCTCCCAGCTCATCAATTTTCTCTTTAACTGAATATTACGTGCAACTTAATGCACCTTGGGCTTTATTTTTTAAATCTTATTTATTTTGAGAGAGAGAGTGAGTACAAACAGGGGAGAGTCGGAGAGAGAGAAAGAGAAACTCAGGCAGGCTTCATGCAGTCAGCACAGAGCTCGACTCGGGGCTTCTTGATCTCCCGGACCGTGAGATGATGACCTGAGCTGAAATCAAGAGTTGGATGCTTAACTGACTGGGCCCCCCAGGCGCCCTATTTTTAGCTTTAATTTTAAAGATGATATTTTTCACTTCATTTTGGTCTTTTTCAAATTAACCTACTCTTTTTTCTTTGGCTAATATCACTTCTCTCTTGTTTTCAGTTTCTTCCTTCAATTCTTTTTTTAAAAATATTTTTTAATGTTTATTTATTTTTGAGAGAGAGACAGAATGGGAGCAGGGTAGGGGCAGAGAGAGAGGGAGACACAGAATTAGAAGCAGGCCCCAGGCTCTGAGCTGTCAGCACAGAGCCTGATGCAGGGCTCGAACCCATGAACCATGAGATCATGACCTGAACCAAAGTCAGACGCTTCACCGACTGAGCCCCCCAGGCACCTCTACTTCCTTTAATTCTTAAACCACTCTGCGCGCTTTGACTTTCTGGTCCGTTTAGGGTAACATCACCCTGGTGGCATTGCAGCCCCGAGGGGCCCTGCTTGGGGCTGACAATCCAGAAAGCTCCGTGCCTGCTTCTGCCAGAGGCTCTGGGGGCTCCTCTAGGTTGGTTTCTAGCCTGGGGGTGACCGGACTCCATAGATTCTTCAGGAAGCTCAGAAGAGGGCAGTTTCCTTGGTGCCTTCCCTGTGCCTGGGGAGGACGTTCCCGAGCTCATCCTCAGGCCCGGGGAGTGACCTCTGCACGTGTCATCTGCAAGCAGGGATGCGCTCCGATTGTCAGAGAGCCACCAGGAGTGGGCCTGGGACGCAGAGACCGAACACTCAGGCTTCCCTTCCGCCTGCTTCTGCCTGGCCTTTGCCAGGAGTGTGGGAGCTCATTTACGTGGGTTCCCATGTTATTTTATTTAACATCAATACATACTTGGCAGTGGGCCTGTTTTCAGAGCGTCTGATCTGCCGGGTGCTGAGAGAGTCAAGGTCATGGCTAAACTGATCCTTGTCGGCGGCCCAGGGCCCCTAAGCAGGAACACCCCTGCCTCCTTGACGTGCTTTCCAGCCAGCGCTCATGTGTATCTCGTTGGGTCTTTACATCACAGTCACAACCTGTCCTTTAGGCTCTGGTTTGTAAGTAAGCAGAGAGGCGGACACATGAGCATTTGCTGTCGTCAGCCAGTTTTTGAGAATGAAACATGACACCTGCTAGTTCACACATGCCGCCTCAGGTGACTGAGGAAGGTTAACTCAGGTGTCCTGAAAGAGAAAGCTGTTTTGTCAACCTGTTTTTCATTCTGTCCCGAAGCCTGTTAACGTCTCTGCATCTCGGCTGGTCCGATGTCTCCAACACACCACTTCCTTCTCTCTCCGAAGGAATTCTTGGTCTTATTATTGTCCTTGGAGGCGCGTCCCATACCTTCAAAACTGCTGCCTGTGATTGACATTCCGGGAGCAGAGGCAAAGGCCTCGTTTTCCAGTCCTGCCATTTTGTCGATGCACTCGTGTGCTATGCACGCCTTCTTGTAAATTCGTACAAATCAGCAGCCTTTGCATTGACTATGCACCGGGAAGTCCGTGAATTCAGCAGTGCTCAAAAGTCTTGTTCCAAGGAGCCCCCAATTTCTTCCGGGCAGTCCATCAATTACCACATAAAAACAAGCTTTTACACTGGGGCGCCTGGGGGGCTCGGTCTGTTGAGTGTCCGGCTTTGGCTCGGGTCATGATCCCACAGTTTCTGAGTTCAAGCCCCGCGTCAGGCTCTGTGTGGACAGCTCGGAGCCTGGAGCCGATTCTCTATCTCCCTCTGTCTCTCTGCCCCTTCCCCCCTCGCACTCTGTCTCTCCGTCTCTTAAAAATAAATAAACGTTAAAAATAATTTAAAAAAACTTTTACAGTTTTTTTGCTAAAAGCTATTGTAATGGGTAAAATTTTTCTTCAGTTGTCAGATTTGTCACCACGTTTATTTTTTCTCATGCTGCCTCTTGTCTGCCAGCAGCTGCCAACACTTAACAAAACAAAAAGAAGCAAACGAATATTTTAAAAAAGCAAATAGAAACTAATTAAATTTGATTTAACATCTTTTGTTCACAAACACACACGAATAGTGATTTACACCACGTGCACACAGTATAACCCTGCCTTTGTTCTGATAACGGTAGATAACGGCCGGGTTCCAGCGTGCTGCTCACTGAGCCTTGTGGCTTCTAAGGGCTCTGTCCCTCTCTCTCGTTTTTAGAGAGAGAGAGAGAGAGGGCATGTGAATGGAGGAGAGGGGCAGAGGGAGAGAGAGAGAGAATCTTACGCAGGCTGCACACACGGTGCTGAGCCCGACTCGGAGCTGGATCCCACAGCCCTGGGATCATGACCTGAGCCAAAATCAAGAGTCAGATGCTTAACTGACTGAGCCACCCAGGCGCTCCTCTTTTTTTTGGCTCCACACCCAAAGTGGGGCTTGAACTCACGACCCTGAGATCAAGAGTTGCAGTTCTACCGACTGAGCCAGCCAGGGGCCCCTAAGTGTTCTGTCTCTTGCACGAGGTTGAAAGTCAGTGTTGTCCATGGAGGCTACTATGGAGGGTGTCCAGGGTCTTTACCACCTTACCTGGTGTGACAGCTCAAGTCACTGTGAAAAACCAGAAGTGAAGGTCGACAACAGTAAGTGTCAAGGGCATTCAGAAGCCCAAGCTCACCTGCTCTGGGATTGATGACACTTTCTACCATGAGGGAGTCCGAGGACTCCTGAATATGGAAGAATATAGAGAATATGGAAGGAAAAGAAAATTTTTAGCAAGGGGGATAATTTGAGCAGAGTTGGGAGAATGCAAATTTCGTGTTCTAATGAGACCAAAGGAGATCAATCTGCCTGGAGTAAGATATTCCAATATAAATAAAAAATGATAGAGCAAGATACAAAACCGAGTCTTGAATACTAATCCTGTATGGCGTGGGTTGCCGTAAAATATGTTTGAGCAGCTGAGAGATGCAGCAGGGAGATTAGGAAGAGGCATTGTTTGAACGTGTATTCCACAGAAATGTACCTCCGTGATGGCTCAGAGGAGATCGTGTTTCCGGATGGGACCGTGAGACGTCTGAGTGACGGACGTGAAGAGACTGTGTTTCCTGATGGGACAGCTGTCAGTGTGGAAAGGTCAGTATCATGACAGGTGTGTGCAGTCAATAATTTCTTCAGATTAATTTTTTTGTAGAAGTATTTGTGTAATGATAGAAAATAATGTCACTGACCCTGAGATTTTGTCTGTGACCTTGATCTGGGTCCCTCTATAGAGAACATGAATGGAAACACTGGGTTTTGTTCTCTTTCCTGACCTTGGTCATCTTGAGTTGCAACCTAAAAACACTTCGGGTCTTCAGGGGACGCCCCGTCCAGAAGCCCGAGTTGACAGCAGGATGACTCTCTGAGCCACACTGAGAAAGTGCTCCGAGGGCACGCTCCTCCCTGACGCCCGACGTGCGGAGGGTAAAACCTGGGGCCATCCGCCCCTGGCCAGCCGCCCCGGCCTGAAGTCGTGGTAGACGCCGGCCAGCCTGTCATTCTCCAGCGCACCTGCTCTCAGCCCGACTGAGTTTCTGCCAATACCCTGAACCCTCTGTGTGCCTCCCCCTGCTCTGGGCTGTCAGGCTGTCCGCCCGCACCCACTGAGGTCTGGAATGAGGATTCCAGACTGCGCTCTCGCCACGCAGCCCCGATGTGCTGCGCAGGGGCACCCCGGCCACAGCAGGCCAACTTACCAGGCTGCTCTTCCCCACCAGGAATGGCGACAGAACCATCGTGTTCAGCAACGGGCAGAGGGAGATTCAAACGTCCTGCTTCAAGAGGAGGGAGTACCCTGATGGCACCGTCAAGACTGCGTATTGCACGGGCTACCAGGAGACCCAGTACGCGTCCGGGAAGGTGAAGCTCAGATATGAGCCTGGAAACATGGTCCTGGACAGAAGTAGGGGGTTGTCCCTCAACACCCGACGTTAGTGTGAATTCCCAATTACAGTTTTCTTTGCTAAAACAGACATAAAAAGCTGATAGTATATTCACTGCCCCAGATGACGGGGAGCACATCAAACTTTAGGGCCACCCAAGTCATCCAGAGATTGTGAAGGAAGAGACCCCCTTGGCCCCAGGCTTCCTGGTCAAGACAAGTGGTTAGAGCAACACTCTGTGGAGGACAGGGGGCTCATGAAAGAATGAGTTCCCAGACCCCAAGCAAGACCACCCCTCTTTGCTCCTCACAAGAGTCGGCTCAACCCTATGACAGGTGCAGGAGGACAGAGATGAAGCCGGGTGCTCAGCACACGTCCCCCTTGGGCCCCTGATTAACAGATAGTGACTCCGATTCCTCTGCAGGTGCTTTTGACTTGTGCCTGCACCAGGCATTCCCTTCCTCCGGAGTTACTGGAGCTCAGCCTGACCCTCCATGACCTCCAACACCCATGGCCTTGCCGGGTCAGGGAGGAGGGCAGCTCTGTTCCCTGCAAAGTGAACCCACGGGGAGCCTGACCCAGGGGCAGTGTCATGTGGGGCTCAGGGCCCATCACTGCCCAGGCAGCAAGTCACCTCCTGAGACTTATGACCTTTTCATCTCGAAGTCAAAACAATGACCAATTGCTTGTTTATTGTGTTGTTTTGTAGGCTGCCCTGAAAATAAGCAAGACATGGGCAGTTAGCTGGTTTTTATATTAACATTCCCCGGTTACGGGGAAGGAACACCTTCTTGAAAAATCTTATCACAAGATGTGGGTTTATGTACATGGTTTCAATATGTACTTGTGTTTTTATTTGATTGACATGAAAAATCATATTTTAGTACCCGTAATTATTTTAATCCTACAGTCTGTCGTGTGCACATTACTGAGGTCCTCAGTATCTTGGTAATGATGTTTAAAGTGACCCAGGGACAGTGCCTGGGTGGCTCAGTCGGTGAGCACCCGACTTCAGCTCGGGTCATGATCTCACGGTTTGTAGGTTCAAGCCTGCGTCGGGCTCTGTGCTGACAGCTCAGAGCCTGGTTGGGATTCTCTCTCCCTCTCTCTCTGCCCCTTCTCTGCTCGTGCTCTCTCTCTCAAAATAAATAAATAAACATTAAAAAACTAATAATGTGACCCAGGAACAATGTGCTGTCTCGGCTCTACAGGTAAATAAAAGCACTCTAGTTCAGCTACGTTGGACGGAGGCCTTTTCCTTTCTGATGTTGGTCACTTGTCAGATTAACAGGTAAAACTAATCCGTTATGGAGAAGCTGCTTTTGGTTTGGCTAAAAAATAAAAAACGAACTTGCTGATTGTTTTATTTTGATCCAGCTTATCCCGAGAGTTTTCATTCACGCAGACAAAACGAAACACCGCTGTACCGAATAGAAGGAGTGGAACTTCCGTTCATGGCGAGCGAGGAGAAACCAGTGAAATGTTTGCCGGTAACCTGTGTTCAGGCGCCGGGAGGCAGGCCTGGCTGGCGGTTTTCAGGACGTGTACCTGCCGGACTCCCGGGTGGTCTGGTGTGTGGGGTCTGGAACCAGGACAGGACGGAGGCCCCGGGGGCGTGGGGTGGGGGTGCGTGCATCCGGGCGATCAGGGACGGCAGACAGGATGCGATCAGCGCGTGCACTTCACGCTGCCTTCCCAGAAGCTGGAATTTACTCCAGTCGGGGTCCTTAGCGCCTCCTCAAGGCTCCTGTTGGATGTGGAGTCTGAGGACATGCAGCACGTTATTTTGTGAATACGCACACGTTTGCGAGCAGCATGTAAGGGATGTAGTTGGTCACAGAGGCAGCACGAAGAACCCCTGGGAAAAGCACAGTGAGCGTTCAGGGCCAGGAAGGGGGCCGGCCTGGCCCCGGTTCTGAACGAGGACCCGAAGACCCCCAGGCAGATGGGAGGCTCCCTGCTCCATCCTGCCTGTGCGCCTGTCGCAAGGATTTCCCGGGAACGCTGTGCGGGTGGGTGGGAGAAGATGGGTGACAGAGTCATTCTCTTTTTTACCAGGGTGTTGCCTTGGAAACACTCGTGTGTTCCCAAGGAGAAAGGTCTGTGTTGGGAGCACAGCACCCCAGCTTCCTCCACACTGGCCCCACCTGCCCCGCCTGCCCCTCCCTCCTACTCTCCAGAACCTTCTCCCACCCCCCTCCCCAGGACAGGCCTCCGCCCTGTTTTATCCGAGCCACCACTGTTGCCTCCTGGAGGCCAGTGTGGCCACCTCCCCTCTGGAAAGGCTTCCGTGATCCACCCTCCTGGCAGGGGGCAGGCCCTGCAGGCCGATGGTCCCCTCCCCCGCAGCTCCTCCCCAACTGCGTTCCCACCACCTACTTACCCGTGTCCCCCCACCCAGTGGCCAGAGCAAATCAGGGCGGACCCCAGGCCTCCTGCATCTTTGCCCCCTCCCCCCAATGTGACAAGAGTGCCCGGGAGGTTTTGGAAATTAGGTCTGGCACAAATGAGTGAGTCCATAACGTGACAGGGTCGTCATAACCCTGATTATTGTTGGTCCTGGAAACCCACAGGGTCTGTGAACAGGAAGGCTGTGGCCACAAAGATAATTACTCTGTTAATGCGCAGTTGAGTCAATGTGACTTTGAAATTACACTTTCTTCAGCATTTAAAGGTTGGTTCTAATTAGATTAGATCTTCTTAAAGAAGTAAAGGTTTGATCACAGATTTAGTGTGTGACGCTCACGGGAACAGCGTGTGGCAGCCTGTCCACGCTCCCTGTGGCCGCCGTAACCAACGTGACAAACTACGGCAGCCCGCTGCGGGAACACCGCGGCACCTTGCCCCCACAGTCCCCGAAGGCCAGGAGTCCTGACGGAGGTGTCAGCAGGGCCACACGCCCTCCGGAGGCCCCAGGGGAGGCTGTGCCTGGCCTCCCGCTTCCGGGGCTGCGGGTGATTCCTGGCACTCTCGGCCTGTGGCGGCGCTGCCGGGGCTCCGCCTCCGTGTCCTGGTGGCCGTCTTCCCTCTGTGTCTGTGCCCCCATTTCCCCCGTCTTAGGGACACCAGTCATCGGATTCACTGCAGAGTGACCTCATCCTAAGCCGACTGCCTCTGCAAAGACCACATGTGACCCTAAACAAGGCCACGTTCGCAGGTGCCACGTGGACACGGACCCTGGGGGGACACTGTTCGACCCAGGACACGGACCCCTCCTGACTTCCTGCCTGAAGGGATGCGTCAGCTACTCTCCAGAATCTCGGTTCCTTTTAGGGCAGAAGAGTTTGGAAGACAAACTCCGGAGTCAGCGGTGCACGAGTGCTGCGTCTCGGTGGACGCGCTGGCCGCTGGTTGCGAGGCTGTGTCCCTCTCCACGGTCCCGGGATGAGGGCGTGACGCGCTGGGGGCCTCTGCCGCCTCCTGGAGTGCTCTCCGAAGGGACGCACTCGACTGCGCTCTTCCCACGTGCAGGCGTATGCCGTCCCTGCCGTCCGCATCCCGGCACAGGGTTCTGATGGGGTGCGGAGAACGTAGGAGGCCACAACGGTCCCCAGCTCTGTCACTCACTCGGGTCACCTGCCTCTAGCGAGCAGCTCTGTGGCTTCCCTGTCCTCTAGGGGCCAGGCTTCTGCCTGATGGCACTGTGCGCTCAGTGACAGGACTTGCTGCTCCATCTGCCCTCCTGGCCGCTGGACTTCCTGTGCGCTCGGCCAAGCCCGGGCTTCACCGAGCCTCGGCCGCCTGTCCCCATCGCCCCAACCAGTGTCCTCTCGCCGGTGACTTTCCCAGGGTTCTCAGGAACAAAGACACCCTCCCTCCCGAGAGACTTCCGTTGACATCACACGGCACAGCAGCAATCCGGCAAATCCCCCGCCAAACCACGCAGCCTGCTAAAATGCGCATGTTTCCGGATCTTGGAAGTGGGAACTTAGGCACGCGGTCCACGCGGCGCCCATACGACTAACGGAAATGTGATTCCAGCACGTTTAGTTGTTTTGTTTGGATTTGTACGTCTTTCCTTTATTAAAGAAAAACTGACAACCAGGGTTTTGATTAAATTAAAGGCAAGACGGATACTGAAACTTCTAGTGGGGATGTCAGGCCAGAGCCACCGGCCGAGGGAGGCGGCCTCAGGTCCTCCGGGGGCCCGGCCCACGAGCATCGGGGGCCCCGGGCCTGCAGCACCGCCTCGCACCTCCTGCTTCCCCAGAGGCTAATCAGCAGAGACACATAAGGTGCTTGGACAAATAAAACAGAAACCTCTTCACAAGCCTGAAGAGAGTCCCCGTCGGCCTGGAAGGCGTCCAGCTTTTGCAGGGAGTACAGATTTGATGGCGGACTGCACTAAGGAGGGCACTTGTGGGCACGGGGTGTCGTGTGTCAGTGACGAGCACTGACTGCTACCCCTGTATGTTAACTAAAATTTAAATCGGGGCGCCTGGCGGCTCAGTCAGTTAAGTGTCTGACTTCGGCTCAGGTCATGATCTCGAGGTTCGTGGGTTCGAGCCCCGCGTCGGGCTCTGTGCTGACAGCTCGGAGCCTGGAGCTGCTTCCAATTCTGTGTCTCCCTCTCTCTCTGCCCCTCCCCTGCTCACACTGTGTCTCTCAAAAATAAATAAGCATTTTTTAAAAAAAGCAGTTAAATTGCCTTTACAGGAATTATGTCCTTTATTTTCAGGAGCTGCACCAAACGGGGGAGGGCAGGGCTCCCTCGAACACCTGTGCTCTTTCCCACGGCGGGAGCTAACCCTCCTCACCTCACCCCTGTCTGCCCTTGGAAAGCACCGGCGTCCTTTGCATGTCCAGCACAGGTGGAGTCTGGTTGGGGCTTCTGTTGGTGGTGTTTCCTCGAGGAGGCGGCGCCGCAGAGCCAGGGCTGGGAGAGCCCCCCGTGGGGGTGCCCGGGGGCAGGTGCCCTGGACCCTTGTCTCCAGACTCCATCCCAGTTTTCCAGCTCAGAAGAGAGAGGTGAGGTGACTATGAGGGTCTCAGGGATACTCGTCGGCCCCAGTTTAAGACACTGATGTGGTCTGCACGGCTCCTCTGGATCGACGGGCACCCTTCACAATACGCCAATGGCCAGGAAGTCCCGGCTCTGAGCTGCGCTCCTGAGGTCTGCTGGGCTCCTCTGCCTCTGAGGGGACGAGGGTCCTGAAGCCCAGAGCCCGTTCTGTGGGAGCAGCTGTGGGTGAACATGGCGGGGAGCACATCAGGCGGAGGGTCCAGAAAGTTCCAGGAGGCCAGTGACCACTCTGGTAGCCCTCACTGGTGCTGAGAGCCGTGCTCGGCTGTTTGTTGTCCCGACTGGTCCTGACCACGCTGGGACCCGAGGCCCTGCAGGTGCTGGGGTCCGAGGCCCGGCGGGCGCTGGGATCCGGGGCCCGGTGGGTGCTGGGACACTTCCGTAACTTTCTCCTGAAGCAGATTCCACCCACCGTCTGGTGTCCGCTGGACCTCAGGAGGGGTCGAGACCTTAGGCACTCGCCAGGCCTGTTTCCCCATATCTCCCACCCGGCCACCCTTCTGTTTTCACAGGCGATCTGCTCTGCAGGCAAACCCTGCCTGCGTCCGCCAAGCGCCCCTCTCCCGAGAACCGCACCTCCACGCCTTCCTCCACGCAAGTCCCCCTCCTGCTCCTCGGGCGCTGGTGGGCCCCTGGGGTGCACCTGACCCTGCCATTCCCTGGGATGACCACACCCATGTGACCTAGGTGTGTCCTGTCACCCCCACCGCCATGGTCAGAGTGGGCCAGGGTCTTCTTGGATTTTTCACACAGAGGGCGAGAGAGAGGAGGAATTTCTTTTTGGTCCTAAAAGGAAATGACAGATTGAACTCGAAAGAGCCACACAGGGAGGTGAATGTAGTTGCGGGAGGAGTGAGCCCAGCTGGGGGGGGGGGGCCGGGTCCCGCAGGGACAGCAGCAGCCCGTCCCTCCCGCCTGAGCCCATCTCCCCACAGTGTGAGCCGGGGACCCGCCTTGACCCCTACTGTCCGGCTGCAGGACTGTGACTGCTCACAGGGGCTTCACGGGACACCCTGCCCGGGGACGCGAGCATCTCACCAGAGGACGTGGGGACGCAGCCTACCTGGCACCGTCCCTTGCTGATGACGCCCACCTGTGGGGAGCACCCTCCCCAGTCGGCACGTATTTGCACAGGTGGACATGGGGAGTCTGCCGAGCAGACAGAAGAGTCTCGAAGGTCAGGTTTTGAAGCAACCACGCAGGGGGTCTTCCCTCTGTCTGCCCGCGTCCTCGAGACTCCCCGCACGCCCAGGGCTCCCGCCCCAGCAAGTCTGCACGGCCTGCCCGGGGTCTGAGTCACCCTGGCCGGCCACCCTGCCTCTGCTACCTGTGCGCGTGGGACCCGGCAGCTTCCGGCTCAGCGTCCACTCCGCGCTGTGGGGGCCGCACTCGAGCCCCGTGTGACCTCTGTGCCCCAGGAGCGCACTTCTCTCTTACTTCCCCATTCCTCCCAGAAGATTCTCGTGACTTCCTGTGTCCCTGCTGCTGGCTTCTTCTAACCGCGAGTCGAAGGGAGATGGGACCCAGTTTTGAAATGGGTCACCTAAGACTGTGGGGCGCCCCACCTCCCTAGAGATCGGAGCCAAGAGCCCAGCGTCTCTCAGGCTCCTACAGTTAAACTTTCCTTGAGCTGCTCCTCTCTTGCTCCTTTGCTCCAAGTGAGTCTTGGCTCTTTGTGTCTGCTGGCATTGCCGGCTCCTATAGCACCCAGTTTGGAGTCTGAGGGAAACCCCCAAATCCTCAAACCCAACACCCTGTTTTTCTTGGGGTCCCTAGTGGGACTGCCTTCTTTCTCCACCATGACTCCTTATGCTTGCCCGTTGGTGCTGTCACTTCCTTTGATTGCGCTCCGTGAAGGAATAAGGAAAGGTACACATATTCCATTTCCCCGGAGGCGGGAGTCCAAGGATTTTTTTAAAGGACTCCCCATCTCCTGAGAAGTCTCTGGACTTTGTGGCTTTGGCTCTTGTCCCCCGGAATACTGTATCTGTGCTTTCCTTCCGTGTCCCTTACACAGCTGTGCACCTGCATACAAGGTTTGGTTTCCTGTCGCTGTTGCAATTCTTACAGGGGCTCATTATTATTTCAGTTTAATTGGCCCACATTTTGCCGTTGAAGAGCTATACTGCCCAGATCGTGCACGGCTTTCCCGACGGGTGGCCCAGGGCTATTGCCGTAAAGCTTCACACGCTCAAATAAAATAATCTTTCCTTAATAGCGGGTGCTTCCCACATCTCCGGAATGTTCATCGTCACATCTGAGGAGCATTGAGTCCCAGCTCAAGATGCAGGGAGTATCTGAAGGGGGTATGAGATCTAATCTCTGGTCTTCGGGTGATGGCAGCCGCATGGTCTGGTGGCGTTAGAGCGCACCTCAACATTTGTGGAAATGGCCCTTTTCTTTGTTGGCCAGGTACTATAAGGTAGAAAGCTGACATAAAAGATCAAACAATCTCGATGTGCTTATATTCTTACGTGACCCCTTTAAACCCCTTCTGGAATAAGGCTGGGAGTAAATAAACGTGCTCGTGCATGAAACCGAGCAACGAACAGTGTAGCTGGTCCAGCCTCCTGGCTAACTGCTGGAACTTTCTTTCTCCCCCCATTTTCAGAACCATTCAGATGGTGCCGTGGAATTCCGTTAGCCGTTCGGAGGCCGCTGTGAGCGCAAACGCCGTAAGGAATCCTATGTGGGCACTGAAAGCCGTCCCTTCCTTCTTGGCCCTGTGGCCGTGTCACCCACGATGTGTCCCCAGCCTCAACGGTCTCTCCTGGCCTATCTTAAATATCATTTGCTTTAACCTGTTTTTATTGCGGTAAAATAAACATCACATGAAGGTGGCCATGAGTGACATTGGGCACATTCACAGTGCTGTGCGATCACCGCCAGGACATTTTCCTCTTCTGGAAGGAGCCGGCTCTCCCTCGCGGTCACAGCCCCCGCGCCCCTGCTCTGGGGCCCTGCAACAACCAATCACGTTCTGCGTCTGGATTTGCCAACTCCGGATGCTTCCTGTAAATGGCATCCTACGATATGTGGCCGTTTGTGTCTGTTTTCTTCACTCAGCATAATGTTTTCAAGGCAATGCTGGAGCCTTTGAGTCTCAGGACTCTTCAGTGCTTTTTCAGGAGTGATAAGGCTGGATCTGGAAGGTTCCAAGGTCGCATGCAGGGATGATAATCTATCAGTGATGGGGCCAACCACGAGGGGGCACTCTTCAAATATGGTTGATGGATGCCCTGACCCCCCTCCGTGGGGAGCGATGCGGGACAATGTCTGACTCAGGGCCCAGGACGGATAAATAACAGTCATGTGGGTACTCGGGGGAGGGGGTTGCTGTAATTAGCCTCATACCGATGACTGATCATTAAGTTGGCAAAAATAATTTTGAACATAAAATGGTGTATTAAAAAACAAAAAGTGAACCCCTAGCCTTTTTTGTACCATTTTCACCTAAGAGTCCTTAGGAGATATTCTAATAATCTCTGCTTTTCGTGTTTCAATAAATGCGCAGTATAATTGTGATAAAGCAGTTCCACCACAGGCAAGAGGCTGTGTGCTACTGTCCCAAGAAATCGGAGCAAATAAACCAGTTAGGTCATGTAATTTAATCGCTATTTGCACACACTCTACTTTGTCAGAATTGTTTTATTTCTATTTACACCCACGTCGGTGGCCCCAGCGACGTGGTCAACGTGCTGAATGCAGAGGGTCAGGGGCTGAGTCACGCTGTCCCTGCAAGGAAATTCCTTAGTTTTCCCAAAACCGCGTCACTTTCTTTTTGTTTCCTTTGCTGCCATTTGGGAGTGCTGCTTGTTCGTTCATTTCTGGAGCTCTTCGATTATTCTTTTGACATTTAATCCGTTCCTGGAAGCTCCAAAAGTAGCTTCATTGAAAAGAAAAATGAGAGCAAAGTTCCCTGCTTGGAGATCTGGCACTTTGCGGGTGTCCACGGCGACGCACCCGGAGACTGAATGAGGAACATGAACAGAATGAGCGCCTCGTGGGGCACGTGTCTGCCCTTGAACTTTGGCTTGGTTTTGGGGGGTTCTCTTGTTGAAAAGAGGAGGTTCTTCCCCCCACTCATCATTTCCCTAGGCTGGGAGGCACGTTTACTTTCGGGACATATTTTTATGGCTTTCTTCACTGCAGATTCGTCCTTAAACATTCTGCCCGTGACCAGAAAGAGGGACGCACAAGGAAGAGTTCTGCCCACGCCGTTGAGCCTGCTGGCATCCAGCTCCGCGAGGGGGACCCCACCACTCCGCCTGGGACCGCCGCTGCCCTCTGCCCTCCCGTGTCTCAGACCCTGAAAGTAAACCAGTTTGGTAGTGTCGTGGGTGAGTTTCCTCTTCGCTGACATGTCTGCCGAGCAGTCCACGGGCAGGGCAGGGCTGCAGTTCACCTCCAGCAGCCACGGTCTCAAGTTGGCATCAATCAAAATATCCAACCCAAAGAACTCGAAGCAGCTGGCCGCGAAGGGGACCAAGGCAGTGATGGCGAGCACTGTGAGGATAACCACGTGGTGGATTTTCTGCCACAGAAGCAGGTCGTCCATGTCCCAGCTGTGAAGGTAAGAGAGGAACCAGCTGAGGAGCCACTTGCTGCCGCGACTGATCGATACTTCTTTGATTTTCTCATACGAGGCCCCAGACTTGTTGATGCTGCTGTTGGTCAAGTGGGCATGATCCTTCTGCATATTATCAGGTCGAACTTCTCCGTGGCAAATTGCACTAACCCTTCCTGATACATGTAAATGGTCAAAGGCTTAAAGCCCGTGATGCAGACGTAGATCCAGAGGTCACGCTTATATCTGCCCACGAGGAAAGGGTTGCAGATAAATTTCTGTACTATTTATGTGTCATCAAAGATCAAGTCTTTAATGTCGCTGAAAATGATGATCCTCCTCCCGCGGGCTTGCAGGTCCAGTAGCTGCGTTTGGCACCCAGCGCGTGCTTCTCCCGGAAGTATTCTGACACGAACTTATTGTAGTCATTGGGCATGATGAAGGTCATCAGGATGAACTCGTAGTGGGGGGGGGTACATTTTGTTCATGTGCTTCAGGTGCTTGGCCAGGTGGTCCTTACGGGTCTGCTTGGTGGTGCCCGGGTGGTGGCCCGGGTGGTGGTTCAGCCATCGCCACGGCTTAATGCCGACGTGCTCCGCCATCCTCCTCCAGCACAGGTTCAAGGCGTTGACGTTCTGCTCCGCTTCATCAAATCTGTCCCAGCCCCGCTCCAGCAGGACGCTCTGCACCACTCCCGGCATGGTGGCGTCCACACGGAACACCTGCAGATCTGTCTTCGGCCATCAGATAAGGTTTTCTTGTCTAAAAGTCGACGATGAGAAAAGCGTGAGAGGGCGGGTGGGGAGGTCATACGCTAGAGGGACTTTCACATAAAGGAGCCCACGTCCTGCGGCCAGCTGTCCTCTCTGCCTTCCCTCACAGCGCCCCGCCTCACTGGATAACCTGCCCCCTGCACGTATCCGCCCATCTCTGCTGCCCCTGCAGAAGCTGATGGCCCCTCCCTGCGCGTTCAGTCTGTCCAGAGTTACCTGCCTACTGCCTCCTTTTAGAGACATGTTAAAACGTTGGCAGTCGCAACGTTGACCGTCCTGAGGCTTTCACTGCTTCAGGCCTGTAGCTGCAGGGGTCCTGTTGACCTGAAACACGAACATTCTTTAGAAAAAGCGAATGTCAAGTTTTCTACAGTTAGATGAATTTGAACATGCCAAAGAAAGGTGACACACGGGTGTTATGTGATTAGCAGGGGTCTTATCAGCCCGAGAAGCTTGAGGAGCTGAGGCCAGACCCCTGCGATGGGCCACCCGCCTCGTATGCCCAGGGCTCAGAGGCTGCGTTCCTTCAAGTTCATGGTAACTTGCAAGAAAAATAGGAAAAACTTGAGTTTTTAAAAATTCATTCTGCAGAAACGATTATGGGAAGATTGTGCTTCCCATTTTGCAAGACACCCAGAAAGTGCATATTCGACATTTTCCTGGAATGTCAAAGACAGAAAATCAGATTGTTTCTGAGAAAATCAAAACTGATGATGAGGCGTGATGTTTTGTTATGATCTAGGGGGAGAAAAGAGTAAAAAAGCCAAAGGCTCCTGAGGGAGATGTCGACATCCCAAAATCCTAAAACAAAGTGCTCGTCAAAAATTCCACATTCAGACAATTTTGACTTATTTCTTTGATGATGTTAGTATTATTCGCGCATAACTTATCATATAAAGTGACATAACTTATTTGGGAGAAATTCTCTTATTTGAGAGACTCTGATGACAAGGAGTAACTTTGATGTGTGAGGCCAGTCTGGTGGGAGAGAAAGTGGGCGGGAAGGAGGGAGCAGGCGAGCTTGCTCACTCACCTACCTTTTCCTTCAGATTTGAAATCGGGAAGAGTCAGGGAGCCGCGCAGGTCACCTTGTTTCCTGAAGCCAGCTGTGGAGTGTGGCTGGCTCGGATCTGAGGCTGAGGACGGGCTGGGACAGTGGCTCCAAAAGAGGTTCCAGAAGCCTTGTGAACACAGGGCGTCAACAGGTGAACACGCGTTTGTCAGTGCTGTTCTTGCTTTGACCGGAGGGGCCACGGAAGGGGCCCACGGGAGTTACAGACCCAGCGTGGCTGTTGAGAAATTCAATCTTTGCCATTTACAGCAATGTTTTCAAACTACGTTCAATGACATTAACATATTATAGCGTGTGTGTGCGTGCGCGCACGTTCCTTCTCTTGGGGCACCTGGCTGGCTCAGTTGATTGAGTGTTGACTCTTGGCTTTGGCTCAGGTCATGATCCCAGGTCATGGGATTGAGCCCCACGCTGGGCTCTGTGTGGAGCGTGGAGGCTGCTTAAGATTCTCTCTTTCTGGGGGCACCTGGGTGGCTCAGCCAGTTAAGCGTCCGACGCTGGCTCAGGTCATGATCCCAGAGTTCATGAGATTGAGCCCCGTGCTGTCAGCACAGAGCCCACTGGATTCTCTCTCTCTCCCCCTACCTGCTTGTGCATGTGCTCTCTCTCTCCTTCTCAAAATAAATAAGTTAAAAAAATGTTTAGTCTCTTTCTAGCTCCAAGAAATTTGCCATCTTTCCCAAATTTATGTGAGCATGAAACCCTCTTAAAATGTGTGTTACGTTAGTTACCATTTCACAAAAGCAGTGTGGGAAATACTGAGTCAGGCAAACAAACCAATGGGATATTGTCCAGTTTCTGGCAATCTCCCCCTTCCCGGCCTGGGGAAGAAACCTCTCAGGAAAAGACAGCGTGGCATCCTGGCCGGAGCCTTGCTGTGTCAGAACCAGCACTCGGTGGCTCGGGCCGGGCCTCCTCGGGCTCCGCAGGCCAGCGGACAAGAGCAGACCCACAAGTGCGGTCTCGAGGCCGGCTTCCCGATCCATCGTCCTCTGGAGACGGGAAGTGTGTGCTCTGATGAGACTCTGGGCATTTCAGGGGCGGCTTACGCAACACCCACGGGCCCTGGGCCCCGTTTCAGCTAAGCGGCCACGTTCCTGGGAAAATTTGTTGAGAAACCGAATGCATAATCGAGAGTTTTTCTGCTCCGCACGAGGTCTGAGGCACTGAAGTATCTTTCATCCTGCGTCTTTCCGACTCGCAGATGCTGACGAAGGCCCCTGGTTCTCTCGCTGATGAAGCAGCACACGTGGGAGGGGGCAGGTGAAGTGATTAAAAGCCGGCTGGGGACAAATTCGGAAGCCCTCCGTGGGAGGAGAGTGTCAGGCCGGGGGAGGTGAGGCGGCGGTGAGGAGCGGGTGGGGAGGAGCCTGCGGAGGACCCGTCCCGGGACGAGGCAGCCATCCAGGCCCACCCCCAGCTTCCTGGCTCTCGCCTCCCGCACGTGCAAAGGAGGAAGTGCTCATTTTAAGGCAAGTGCACTTGTTATAGGTCAAGGTGTCGGGGCGAAGGCCGCGGCCGGAAGAGACGAGGCCACAGCCACGCTCCGCCCCTTCCTGGAGCAGGGGAGCCGAGCCCTCAGTCACACCATTGTCTCCTGTCACAGGTGGTTTCCTTGTGGCTGAAAGTGGAGCTATCCTTGGAGATTCTCATAATAACCCCTTTCCTTCCTTGGTCCGAGCCGCATCTCGAGGAGGGAGGACGATGACGAGGTCACACCGCTCGTGGCCGCGGGTGGGCTCCAGCTCCAGGTGTGGCCGCGGGGTCCGTGGACACAGGGGGATCATCCATGAAATGCCGTGTTTCCCCTCTGTTATGACGTCCAACGGTCGGCCTCCTGATGCCAAAGGAGGAGGTGAGGGGGGAACAGAGAGGGGAGGGGAGGGGGAATGTGAGGGAGGAGGTAAGGGGGGAGGGGAGGGGAGGGAAGAGCAGAGGGGGGAGGGGACGGGGGAGGGGAGGGAGGAGCAGGGGAGGAGGTGAGGGGAGAGAGGAGGGGTGAGGGGAGAGGGGAGGTGAGGGAGGAGCAGAGGGGGGAGGTGAGGGGAGAGAGGAGGGGTGAGGTGAGAGGGGAGGTGAGGGAGGAGCAGAGGGGGGAGGTGACGGGGGAGGAAGGGGCCCCTGGAGGGGCTGCGCGGATGCAGGGGGTCAGACCGTTTACCGCAGGGAGGCGGCACCGCTGCCTCCGTGATGGTGAGGGAATGACGCGGGTTATTTGCCCACGGTCCGTGTGCGCCCGTCGCCGGCCCGGCCGTGGACACGCGGCTGTCTACACCGCGAGCCGCGCCAGGCCCACGCCGAGCCCGCTGCGCGCCGCGCCCCGCGCCTGCGGTCTGCACACACCGCGAGCGAGCGTGCGGGGGCTGCGGGCGGCGTGGGGTCTGGCGGCTGCGCCCCGCGGCTGCCCCGTCCCGGTCCCGGCCCCCTGCCCTTCCCGGGTGCGGCGGGCCCGCTCGCTGTGGGAACGGCCACTCGGCCGCCTCGCCCAGGTGGGGCCGCCTCTCCACCCCTGTTCCTGGCGCGCAGCCGCGGACGCGCGCGGGGCAGGGGACGCGCCGGGCAGCGGGGGGGCGGGGCAGCGGGGGGGCGCGGCCCCGCCTTCTCCCGGAAATGGGGGGGAGGCGCGTCTCGCACCCGTTCGCCTCGGAGAGCAGCGAGGGTCTAGGACGCGCGCTCCGCGGCTCATTTCTGCCTCAAACGCCCCCTGCCGTTTGTCCGGGTCGGGCCCACGGGGTTTGCGCCTCAGCCCCGCAGTCTTGAGCCCACGGTTAGCGCGTTCCGCTCACAGCGCCCTGACAGCTTACCGCGTAAACGCGAGACCTTTCCGCCTTCCCTGCAGGTGCGTCGGTCAGTAGCTATGCGTTCGTTGGGGCATTTGCCCTCGGAACTGTGACACATAAGCCGACCTCGTGGGGACCGGAATGACCGCAATTATACTGAAATTAATCAAAGACAGCGACAACCTCTCTGCTTATAGCAGAGGGCCCTGGCGATTTCCTGAAGGCATCGTTTCATATTAACTGATGCTTATGATAGAGAATTACGACGTTACGTTGGTCTCCCCGCACCAAGACTTAAAAGGCAACGTCCGGGATTAGTGATAAAAGTACCACATGCAAATACACCTACATTGTGACGTGAAAGTATCATGAGAAGTTGTTAACTGTCTAAGGGGCAGAAGCGGGGGGCCTTGTCCGCACACGTGTGGCGGTTCCGGACTCAGCAGTAGCCGGGGAGGCAGCTCTCAGGGTCCACAGGCTCTACCCTGAGAAGCCGCTTAGCTTTCCCTCTGAACGTGGTTCTCCGCCTCCCTGGGCGCGCAAACCCCACGGGGTCACTGCAGAGAAATGACGTCATACTGAGGCGGTCGTGACCTCCCACCTGCACTTCCGAATGCCCTCTCGGGGCGGGGGGGGGGGGGGGCTACGCTTTTCAGGCGCGGCCCGCGGGAGGGGCTCTGTGAGGCGGGCACGTCCTTGACAGGTGTACGTCCGGCCACAGACCTACGGACCCTGCAGGTGACTAAGGCCTGGTGGATGGAGCCCCCTCCGGCATTCCAAGATTAAGGCCAGCCTCCACGTAAAAACTTCCAGAAGGAAACTGGAGCGCGCGGAGCTGCTCCGCAAGCCCGCAGGGGAGGGACAGGGGGCCCCCGGCTCAGAGGCTGAAGGCCATGCGCTTGCATCGCTATGAAGGGAGTGAGCGTCCGGGGCCGCGAACGCTGCCGGAACGTTGCAGGGGCAGAGCGAGCCTGCGTGTGCAAGGAAAGCATCAGCACGCACGGCGGCAGAGCCCCGTGTGACCGAGGCCGGAGCCGGAGCGAGCCAAGGCTGTGCTAACCTGGTAACGTGCAGCCAAAGGCACCCGCTGCCAGGCGCGCCGAGCCCCCGCGCGCTCCGGGGCGGTGACTCGGCCGCTGGAAGCCGAGCGGAGGCGGCGACTGCAGCGGAAGCCACGTGAACGCCCGGAGCCGAGTTCAAGCGTGAGGTGAGGCCGCGATCGCAATTACGGGCTTTCATGGTCTCTTGGAGGCCGGTTCGGCCCTGGCCGCGCGCTCTCCGGCCTAGGGGGGGGGAAGGGCTTCTCCCACACCTTGACGATATTCCGGGCACACGGGCCCCGGCAGGGAAGCCGCCCACACACAACACGGCCATCGCTGTGGGAACAACAAACCCTCAGAATGGGCCTGGGATCCCTGCTTCTCTGGGAAGACTCATTCCGGAGCCTGAATTCCCTTGCGAGAGGGGACGGCTCTCAGCCTCCGTAGCCCCTCAGCCTGCTAATTGTCACTCTCTTCCTTCCCAAACGGGACCTCCGAAAAGAATCAGGAGCCTGTTGTTGCTGCGCGCACCGCACTTGTAGCTCGCGCTCTGCGTGAGGGGCAGACACCCCCGCCCCCCGCTGCCTTCCCTTTGACCTGGGATCCAGCCGAAGGATGAAGCCACGAATTTCTGCCGTCATTGAGCTGAGAGGGGAAATATTTGGGGGTCGGGGAGGGCGACCCTGAAATCAGACGCCGCAAAAGCAAGCGCAGATTCTGCCAATGCAGAGAACCAGTCTCCGTCCACATCGTGCGTGTGCAGAAGATGAAAGAAAGAAAACCGCACGCATTTCTAGAAAAAGGTCTCGGCTTCCAGAACCTCAACAGTTAATTTCAAAGGCTCTGCCCTGACTTCACCGGGAATTACTGGAGATTTACTGTGCGCCGCCTGTGTGCTCATGTGTCCTGGGTGAAAACAAGGTTTCGTCAACTGTTTTGCTACAATGGAAACACACCTCCCTGTCGTGGATGAAAGTGTCGCGCACACGACTGAAACTTCACACCGCTTAGCGCGGCAATTTCACATTTGCAGGGGAGTTGTTCAGACAAGCAGCGCAGTCCACTTCCATCACCTAGGAGTGGACGCGGCTGTCTAGGTGGGCAAAGCCACTCGGTGGACGACTGTCCCCTCAACCTTTTTTTTTTTTTTTTAAATAAGTTGTTATTAACTTAAACTCAGAACGATTTTTAATTATTCCAAATCAGGGCCCAGGCACAACTGTTTGTATTAATTATAGGTTCTGTTTTATCACAAAGCCTTCAGTTCCCCGAAGGCGAGGCCGCCACCCCGGATCCCGCCTGATGCCCAGAGCAAGGCTCGCATCCAGGAGGCTCTGGTGGAACGGAACTGACTTGCCGTGAAAACGTCCAATCTCCCGGGGGGGGGGGGAGCTACATTTGCTGCTTTGCAAACTGCGGATGGGAAGGCAGTGGGCTTTTTGCTTATTGGGAAGCTTTCTAGAGATCACGTCAATGTCTCAAGGTCACACTACTTAGCATGGCATTCAAGGCCTTCATATTTCATATGAGTCTTCAGCCGCTGTGGAGCCCAACGCCACTCCCGCCCTGACTCCCCAGCCCGTCAGGGCAGGGTCAGAAGCCTGGTGGCCGACACAAGGCCTAGCTGTGGCCTCGGGGCATCCCGACTTGGTGGCCCAGAGCCCGCCTTCTCTCCGGGCCTGCCCTCCCTGCCTCCCCTCCTCTGGGGCCCACGCCCTCCACGCCTACCTTGGGGAAGACGGTTCCCTCTACATTCCAGCCCGCACGCCGGGGGGTCCCGCGTTCTGCCGCAAAGCCTTAGCGTCCGTCCCTCAGTTCCTGGAGAACGCAGGCTGCTGAGTGGGCTCCGGTGGGGGCGCCCCCACTCACTGTGGGGTGCCCTGAGCTCCCCCTCTGCCCGCTTGTGCCAGGGTGGGCTCCGGCCTCGCACACGAAAGCGTGTCGAAGCGAGACGAGCCGGGTGAAGCCAAGTGCTCGTCCTCCTAAGTCAACCGGGCCTGGAGCGCGGTGGCCCCGCTGGTCCGAGCGCACATGGGCCGTTCCCAGAGGCCCCGTCCCTCCGAGCTCTCGGGGAGGGGCGCGTCCCAGGACGGAGGCATGCGCCGGGGCCCCCCTCTGGCTCCGGGTGCGACTTCCATATGCTCATCCCCGAGCCTGGCCCTGCTTCCAAGGGGGTGTGTGGTCAGCCTTCAGCAGCCGAAGGGCCCCTCAACAGGGCAGGGCAGGGAGCATCTGAGCGGGTCCCTCAGTGATGCGAGCCTGCTCTCGTCACAAAGGGGGACACCACAGCTCCTGAGGGCTGGACCCATCCGGACATGGACCCAGGGATCCCTGGCACATCCCCATCCTCCTCCGGAGGACTGTCTCCTTTCTGTGGGGACCACACTCAGCCCAGGGCCCAGTGGTCCCGTCAGCCACACTCCAGAGGACGCAGAGGGGCTCAGGGTGGCTGAGCAATGGCTGAGAAGAGGCAGGTGGGCTCCTCAGTGGGGGGGAAGGGAGGAGGGGTGCTTCCTGGGACCTTCTTGTGCTTCACCCTGGTGGGATCTCAAACTAGATCATTTCCACGTAAGAACAGTCGAATTTCGGGGTGCCCAGTCGGTTAAGCGGCCGACTTCGGCTCAGGTCATGATCTCACAGTTTGTGGGTTTGAACCCTGCATTGGGCTCTGTGCTGACAGCTCGGAGCCTGGAGCTGCTTCGGATTCTGTGTCTCCCTCTCTCTCTGCCCCTCCCCCACTCATGCTCTGTTTCTCTCTGTCTCAATAATAAATAAACATAAAAAAATTAAAAAAAAACAAAAAAACGAAAACAAACAAAAAAGAACAGTTGAGTTTCCAAATGAATCGTTACTGTTTCTTTTTTTAAAAATATATACATATTTTAAGATTTATTCATTTTGAGAGAGAAAGAGACACAGAGCGTGAGCGGGGGAGGGGCAGAGAGAGAGGGAGACACAGAATCCGAAACAGGCTGTCAGAACAGAGCCCGACACAGGGCTCGAACCCATGAACCGTGAGGTCATGACCCGAGCCCAAGTTGGCTGCTTAACCGAATGGGCCACCCGGGACCCCTGAATCTTTATTGTTTCTTTAAGCCAAGTTTACACCTGACACCCTAGTTGGCCCCATCCTTCCCAGGAGGCTGTGCGCTGCTTCCTTCTGTCCCCCAGGCCCACGCACCACACCTGTGGACTTTGGGACACACCCAAACAGAATCCGCCCAGCATTTCTACTCGAGGCTCCTCCCCATAGGATCTTTGCACTCAGCTCACTTAGGCTCCAGCGTCTTATTACTCTGTTGATTAATGTTTAATGTTTTGACGCCAACTGTTTAATTACAGACACTGTTACACCCTTTCAGGACCAATAAATTGCTTCACATAATATAAGAAACTTCACAACCCAACGAGCTCTGGCTAAGCTGTGTCAGGCCAAGGGAAACCCAGCGGATCTCCTAATTAGCAAACGAGGAACAAAAGCAATTCATCGTACGTAGCCCAGAAGGCATTTTTCTTCTTTGGTTTGATGTGTTCCTTCGTTGTTAATTATTTATTGTCACCCTCCAGCCGTGCGCGCTGGTAAGTAGTGTAGAAACCAAGAGTAATTGAGTCTTTACCCCGACTGTCTCCCCAGCACCAGATGAAGGTGGGTTTGGAGATGATTTGAGTCATGGACAGAGACAGGGCTGGCCGTCCAGACACAAGGAAGGAGATCTGGGCCGAAATCATCTACGAATTCCAAATTTGTTCAATAGTTTACTGAAGGCTGACCACACACCCCCTTCGATTCGAGATGTTTGCGTGAGTTTCCAAGCCTGGCTGCTCTCGGGGAAGGTGGCACGTGGTCGGGATCAGAGGACACTCTCAGGGCACATGAACAGTGAAGAAGGCGGGGTGCACACTTACCAGATGAAACGTGTTGGCGCCGTCCAACGCAAGTGCCGTGAGCGAGCCCATTTCCCCAGACTGCTTCTTTCCCACGTTCTTCCCCCGGGTGCTTTCTCCGAACTTCTCGCTGGGCTCAGTTCTCCCTTGCCTTGTGTTCCCCATGGGATCCTGTCCTCCACAGACACGGAAAGGCTTAAGGAAGGCTGGGTGCCTCCCAGGAGACGACCACACGGACTTTGGACCTTGTGGTCAGAGAAGTGACCCGGAGGCGCATGGGCCCCGACTGCACAGCTCGGGGACCGCGAGCACCTCCGCCCCGTGCTGGAGCCGACGCCCTTGGGGCTCGCTGGTCACGGCTCTGGGGCCTCCCCAGTGTGGTTGTTCATGACAGTCTCACCCCACCTTCAAGGGTGAATGGTCCTTACACTTACCTCCTCTGACAGGATCCAGAGGAAGTTTGGTTCATTACGATGTCTAAATCTAGAACTTTGGTGGAGTCCAAGGAAACACTGAACCTGTAAGCAGAGTTTTCACTTTTTTTTTTATATGTCAATCCTACCTCCTCCAAGTGAGCATCAAAACTCACAGCCCTGGTGGTTGATGGAGGGAGAATCTCCTCTACTATCTACCAAGCCTGAGGGAGAGAGATGTGAAAACCAGCCCGATCTATGGGAAGCTGGAAATCTTTCCTGCCTTCTAAAGATCTTCCCAACCAGCAACCAAGCCCTTGACATTTGTCAGTTAACATTCACTGAAAACTACCTAGCAGAGCACCCGGTTCATGGGACGGATAGAGAGTGGGTCTTTATTAATCACCATGATCACTCAGTACTTCTTGAAGGACATTTATAAACATGATACTTTTACAACAAAAAACTTAATCAAGAGAGAAATACATATAGTTAAGCACAAGAAAAGACTATGGGGTGAGAATTGTTGTCCTGGGAGGAAGGGATGGAATGTTGCAGGTGTCTGCTTCCTGGTCTGGGTGTTGGCCACAGGAATGTTTTCGGTTCATAGAATTTCATCAAGCTGTGCTTGTATAATTGTACATTTCCCTTATTTTACATTGTCTTTATTTGACAAGTCAATAAAAAGTTCCAAAGAAATTAAGTACGTATATCTCAGTTGATGAGTAGCATTTGGAGCTCCTCTCACCGGTTAACCTTTTAGTAGAAAAACGGCCAGGAGTTAAGAAATCAAGGTCTGTCCCGTTTCTTCAACTAACCAGCTCTGTGACCCAGGACGAGTCATTAGAGGCAAATATCTTTCTGATTATTCTTGCTTTTCTCATCATTACCACATAAGGGATATGAACCAGAATAATCGTAATGCCCTGTCCTTCCCAACCCTCCAACATTTCAGTCATGTAATGAATCTTGACCCCTGACCCCCCCCCCCCCCCAGTCAGGCTCCAGCCACTGCCTCGTTTCCCGTGAAACCCTCCGGAAAGAGCTGGAAATCCTTCCCGTCTCCACCTCTCTACTCTCTTCAAGCCACGTGGTTCAAGTCTTCATCCCCAGGACTCCCACGGGCTTGCTCTGGCCACAGAGACCAGTGATGCCATTTTGCCAAATCAATGATCCGTCCTCTACCGTATCGGACCAACACACCCCGGCAGTTGACACCAGAGGTGGCCATCTTTGGGACACTGTCACTAACTGGGCTCTGCCATGTCCGTCTCTCGGGGGCGCTCATTCGTCCCCCTGGTCACTCTCTCCCTGCTTCCTCCTCCTCACCCTGACTTCTAAAGCGGGAAGGTGCAGGGATTCAGACCGCAGGGCTTTGCTCTCCTCCAGGGCCGCTCGCTCGGCGGGTCTCCTTCTGCGCCACGACTTTAACGTCCTCTCTCTGATGCCGACGTCCCCGTTTCTCTCCCTCCCTGGGATACCCCCAGACGCCAGCTCCAGACATCTCGCCGTTGCTCACCCGAGCCGTTGGCTGTCTGAGAGCATCACACCTCACAGACTCAACACCAGGCTCCTGATTTTCTCCTCCACGAGGCTCCCCAATTCAAGTTAGCGGCCACTTGATTCTTCCAGTTATTTGGTAAGCCAAACTTCCAGAGTTTTCCTTGGCTCTCCTTCTCTGCTTCAATACATCTTGCAGGCTCTGCCTTTAAAGCACGTCCCCAGTCCGACCACGTCACCCTCTTTCCACTCACTGCCACCATGACCGCCTTGGTCTCAGCCACCCTTGCTTCTTGCTCGAACACTTCAACAGCTTCCGAAGTCAACGGCTTTGGGATTCTTTGTCTCCCCTCTGCACTTACTGTGTCTTCTTTACCAGCGGCCAGAGTGAGCCTTGTAAAATGAAGTCGTATCGCGTCACTTCTCTCTCGTGGGTTCTGTCCTGGGGTGAACAGTGCCCCCCTCAAATTCATGAGCCTCTCTGGAAACAAGGTCATTGCAGATGTAATTAGTCAGGATGAGGCCATGCGGGGGTGGGGTGGGCCCTGACCCGATATGCCCGGTGTGCTTGTCAGAAGAGGAGGAAAGACACAGAGACAGACAGTCACAGGGAGGAGACTGTTACCTGATGACAGACTCAGGGATGGAGGAGACTCCACGTGATGTCGGAGGCAGAGACCTGTGCGAAGCATCTACCGGCCCGGGAACAACCGGAGACTGCAGGCAACACCAGGAGCCGGGAGAGGCAGGACGGATTTTCCACTACGGCCCTGCCCACACCCTGATTTTGGACTTCCAGGC
Organism: Cryptoprocta ferox; assembly: GCA_028646485.1. Lineage (NCBI taxonomy): Eukaryota > Metazoa > Chordata > Mammalia > Carnivora > Eupleridae > Cryptoprocta > Cryptoprocta ferox. Next base: position 2,113,599 of record CM053577.1, on the reverse strand, counting down.
TGCAGGCCGTGACAGGACAACTTCCGCTGGTTTAGCTGCTCAGATTCGTGTGTATGGGCTTCATTACAGAAGCCCCGGGAAACTCTCCCGGTTCCCATGTTGCTCAGAATGGAATCCAGTCGCACCTGGTCTGTAGGCCCTACGTGATCTGCTCTGCTTTCTGGCCTCGTGCCGGTCCCCCCTTCCCTCCTGGCGCATCTGTCGGGCCCGGGGTGCCCCTGGCGGCTCCCCTTCACCACCCCGGGCTCCACTCCGCTGGGCACTGCCCCCTCTCCCGCATCTCATCGCCTCATCAGGGAAGTGGACACTTCACCTACGGAAAGAACAACCTCCCTCCTCGGCCAGACTGGCATGGGTCCTGACGCCTCGTCCTAGGCTAGTGCGTAGAGTCTACTCTGCTGACCAGAGAATTGCCTGGTGTGACAAGAATTGTTCAGGCCAATTTTCCTGCTTGGGACCTTTTGGGGTCACGGATGGAATCTGTGTGACCGGGTTCGGTCTCAGGAAGTGTTTGCTGTGGCAGTGGAAATCAAGGCTGCCTTCTCTAAAATTGCTGTGGGCAGAGGTCATGGAGGGAAGTCGGCGAGGGGTGGCGTGTCGGCGCGCAGGGGGCTGGAGGAAACGACCTTCCAAATACTGGCACCCAGGGATCCTCACATATTTGGAGGGTTGGGTCAGATCCGTGGCCCCTAGCGTGTTGTAAACGTTCCCAAATCCACTTTTCTTCAATGGCATCAGGGCTCAGGATGGTGTGGACGGCCCCCAGAGCTCGCTGCGTGGGTGAGCAGATCCCAGGGTGCACGCTCGGCTGTCCGGGGACCCCCTGTGGGCCTCACGGTCATAGTTCAAATTCTGCACTTGGGTCCCTGAGCACCTGCGGGGCTGGGGGTAGCTGGGTGGAGACTGGGAGGAGAGAATCCCTCATAATAAGGAAGGAAGCTTCACACTGTAGGACTCCATCCTGAGGGGAAGCGCAGACGGACGTCTGCTCTACAGTTCGCCTTTGAACTCTGGATGAAAGGCTGGGCCTTCCGAAGCAGCTGGTAGGGAAGCCTTCAGTGGTCTTGTTCTGGTTCGTAGGGAGATCGGGGCAGCGGCAAAGGAGCATCTCCCCGGCAGTCAGGGTTCTGTTCTCCGTAAGAGAAATAGCAAACTGGGCGCGGGGGTCCGGACGGTGCCGACCACGCTCATGGAGAGGCCTGGGCGAGCGCGCGTCAGCTCCTTCCAGGGACGGGACGACAGGCCCCCTTCTGCCCACGTGAGTGAGGGCGACGGTGGCCACCCCGCCGCCAGGGGGTGCTGGGCTCCTGCCCCGGGTCCCACGCACTCCGCTTTCTCGCTCCGGGCAGCGTGTCCTCCGCGCTCTGCTGGCGGCTAAGCCCGTGGAGGAAGGGACGAGGAGGGATGGGAGAGGAGAAGGGCCCCGACGGGCAGACTCAGACACCTCTGGGCTGCATGGCGGGCCCACACCCTCCCCGTCATGGGGGGGTGGGGGGGGATGTTTCAGGCGCCGCCCGCATGGAGGAAAGGACAGGACTCCGGGGATGCACCGAGAGGGCACCTGACGCAGGCACGTTGCTGCCGGCGGGGAACAGGCGGTCTCACAGGATCTCCTGGAGGAAGTGACATCGAGCTGAGTTCTGAGCACTGAGGAGGACCTAGCCCTTCCGGGTCAGAGGTCAGGAAGGACCAAGCTGGATGCCCACGGGCCAGGAGGTCACGAAATGAGGTCGCGCCCGTGGAAGGCCTGCAGGGGGTCAGGTGCTCGGGGCGCTGGCGATGCCGATCCTGGGGAGAAGCGGTCACGGCCCTGAGGCGGGGGGCCTGCCCTGCTGCCCACGGGGCGCCCGTGCTGCAGGGGCCCCCGCTGCGCTGGGTTCCGGGGCGCCTGGCAGGGGCCAGGAGGGTGAGGGTGGGCTGGGCATCTCGGCACCTGTGCACGGACACTCGTGGTTTAGCTGAGTTGAGGCGGTAGAGACCTGCTTTGTAACAAGGTCGATATTTCACATATTTGGTGCCGATACTGGAGAGAGAAGACCAGGCCGGGTGGGTCTGTGGGCCGGAGACGAAGTCATTCAGCGAGGCGGCGGTCAGCGCCCAGGGACGCGGGGACCTTAGCCCACGGTGGGCCGGAGCCGGGGACAAATGGTCATGGGGCCTGGGAAGGGGGCGCGGGGGCTTCTGGGAGGACTCTGCAGTTGGGGGCAGTGGACAGAAGCGGGGGAAAGGGGCTCAGGAGGAAGGACACTCTCCGGTTTTGATGCGGACGTGAGGCGGGAAGTGGTCAAATACCCTCGTACTTTGTCTCTGACTCGCATTTGATGCAGTTATTGGTAGGTCTCTCTGACTGGTGAAACTCCCTGAAGGAGCCCAGGTCGGAGGGGACCCAAATCCAGCCCTGGTCGGGGGTCGGGTAGCATCTCCCAAGGCCCTGCGCCCAGCTCGGGAGGAGAAGGCTCTGGGCTCCTGCAGCAGAAAGTGACCCACCGTCCCTGAAGGCGGCGCCCTGGGCGTGCTGGGCCCCCCGGCCACGTGTGCACAGGACCCCGATCGGACAGCAGGCCCTCCGCTCTGTCAGGGGCCGCGGCCACCAAACCGCGTGGAACACATGCAGGCGCTGGCCAGACTGTCCACCGCGCCTGCCCACGGTCTCCGCTGGGGGACCCGCGTGGACACCCCTTTACATTTTAGGACCTGGAAAATGATCCTCTGTGAAAACACTGACAAGGCCCCTTTGTCACATAACGATGATTATATAGTGGTTGTTAATTGTCGTGGCTGCCGTCTGCTTGGGCTCCTGTTTGTAAATTGCAGGGACACTCTACTAGCCCTAAGCCTAGATTTTTTAAGACATTTACTTTCTGTTTATGAGGTACTTTTAACTTTGCTATTTCTACATTTACCATTTTCTTTTAGACTTATCTCCAGTTTCAGGAAGTTTTTTAAGAATACATTGTGCCGGACGTGCATTCATACATTGTGTGTTTGTTAAACCTCGCCCCTGTCAATTACTCTGAGCATCAACAAAAGTATGTATTTGTTGCTGAGCCCTGAGAGTCGGGCCAAGAGATTTATGGCTGTTGGATTAGATCAATGGAGGCTTGTACTAACTCCATGAAGTCTAGGGAAGTACGGGCAGTGCCGTGTTTTAACCTCAGCCTGGTGGGGGGACACCCCACTGTACACAGTTTCTCAACAGCACATTGTCTGGACTCCTGGTGAAGTGGGGGGATCTTCACTGTACAAACAGAGGACTAAGAGCGAGACTCAATGACTTCCTGTCTGCTACAACCCAGCCTTCCCACTAGCACCCGAGAGGCAGGAAGTGCTGGTCTGACCGAGGCCACTGGCCATTCATCCTGCACCCACAGGCCAGGTCCCGCGGCGGGGCACAAGGGCACACTCACAAACCCTCCTCATCAGAAAGTTCAGAGCAGGAAGAGAGAAGAGAAGGCGGTAATGGTGTAGGAGGTGATGTTCCCGGGAGACCCCGATGTCCAGCCCAGCAGCTCGTCTGGCAGATGGGAAAGTGCCTCTCGCCGAGGGCCTCTGAGGGCACCGGCCGGCCACTCCCGAACAACCACGGCCCGTGTCCGCGGCAGCGCTGACCCGCGGGCCTCTGCCACTCCGGAGGCCTGGGCTCCTGCCAGCAGTGCCATCAGGCACGGTCTCCCATGAGCATCAATAGTGGCAAACGAGGTCAGAGCCCGTGCGACCCCTTAGCCCCCAGTGAAATCTCTCCAGGCCAGCGAGACCCCTGCGGTGGGGGTGCTGGGGGACACTGTGCCTTCAGCCCTTACTGAGAGAGCCTTTGCTCCCCGCACTGGGACAAGGCTGGTCTTGGGGCCCCACGTTCCAGACAGGCCCCTCGGCTCACGCTCTCTTCATCTGCCCCATGGATCAGGGAGACCCCTTCGGGCAGGGATGGACAGGAACCCCCAGAGACAGTGCCGAGCGTCCAGCCTTTGCTGTTTAAGCCAGGTCGCCCCCCACCCCAGACACTTGACAGCAAGCCACACAATGTTGCCAATCACTGAGGGCTCCTCGTCGGCCTTCCAAAATAATAATTTTAAAAATAAATAAATAAAATGAAATGACAAATGAAGGTAAAGCAATGTGAAATATCAGGACTGCGTGTGTGCCCCCTGTGTCTGGGCTCCGACGCGGGACGCTGGTTTGGACAGATGCCTTTCAGGGTCTCTGCAGGGCTTTGCACATACTTCCGGCTCTGCTCTCAGCCAGGGGGACCTTTCCTGTTGACCTTTGGCCCTGGGCACGCTCCTCAGTGCCATCTAGGTCTCAGCAGACCCCCGGTGAGGGCAGGAAAATCTGGCCTGTTTTCTCCAGGATACTCGTTAAGGGCCTCTCTGGAAGGTCGGAGGGATTCGTGAGTTGGAGTGTCTCCCTTTCAGAGGCTCTGAGCTGAGAGAGAAACCGAAGATCAGTTCCAAACTGGCCTGTCTTACCTGATTTGCATCGAGGAGTGCCACCCTGTTTATTTATGGAATCCTCAGCCTCCAAGGTGGAGGGGACTGTGCCTGTCATGTACGCCTCGTCGAAGGCCTTCCTTACAGATCCCTAGTGAGCTTTGATCTTCGGTGAAATGGCCTAAACTCTATGTTGTGAGGATGCAAAGACGCTCAGGTGCCTTACAAGCAAAGGCACCCAAGGCGGCCTGCAACTGGTGGCAGAAAAGGGAGAACAGCGTTGTGAGGTCCAGAAAACCAAAGGCCCCAGTTTTGTTGAGACGACTGGGCCCTGGAGGACGGCGAGGACCGGGATGGGACATGGGGGGGAGGGGAGGGCGAGGCCTGGGCCTGGAGGACAGCGAGGACCTGCATAGGGACATGGTTGGGGGGCGGAGGCAGGGGCCCTGGGCCAGAAGTGGAGGAGAGATTAGGGGGACGTGAGGTGGGTGGTGGGTCCACAGAGGCCTCATAGGAGCGGGTCAGGGAGCCAGACGGGACCGCAAGACCTGCCCCTGATCCGAAAGGCAGGGGACAGAAGGCACAACACTGCTGAGGGACAGCTGAGCTCAGATGAAATCTAGCCAGGGACAAGTGACACCTGAGAGGCTGTGTGCACATTAATTCACAGCCATCAGAAGTTTTATTCATTCAACCTGAGTCCTCCGTTGGCTGAAAACTGACCATGGGAGGAGGCCGTGTCTGCGTCCCCACCGCCTCCCCAGTGAAATGGGCTCTATCAGTATTGCATGATGGAGCAGGGAAGGGGCCTGGGATGGGCTGGAATTTCACAGAGAGGCCAAGAATGGGTGGATAATTCTTTGAATCATTGATAGATTTTCTTCATGGAACAAACATTCTCTAAGCGCCTGTTAGTGTTGCATCAGAGACAGTGCAAAACTCAAGGTCCAGGAGAGGGAGGTGCTCATAGAGAACATAAATGTGACCGGGTGTAGGTTGCGTAGGCTGTGAGGACAGCCCACATGAGCTGGGTGCACTGGTGTGGAGGGACCGGAAGGTTCCAAGGTCAAGGAGGCATGTGAGCAGAGGTCTGGAGCAAAATGTCCTTAAGGAAAGCCTGGCGGCCTCCTGTGGGCCTTGGGGCTGGACTCAACTTGCCTCTCTGAACCCTCATGGAAGTGTTTCCGACAGAAGTTTGACCTGATGGGACTTCACTGAAGGCCTGGAAGAGTGCCGGGCTGCGGTGGAGGCTGGGGCCGGGGTTGGGGGAGGCTGTTCACGGTTAGCGGCAGGTGTGGGGATATGCAGAGGGGCCCCCTTCACGGGAGGCGGAGGGAGAGGCCTGGAGGAAGAGCAGGCACCTTCGGGTGAAGGGGGCAAGGGAGACAAACCCCAGGACACTGTCAGAGGTGCCACAGGGTCCCGAGAGTCGTGGAAAAGGAAGACGGCTCGGAAGGGGGCAGAGGCCAGCATTGGCAGCTTGTTGAAGATGACAAGGGTGGGAATAGACTGTTGGCGGATGTGGGTTCTGATGGGAAGGTGCGTGTGTAACAGTTGTCTTACACATTCTGGTCTACACATGCTCACTCACTTGTTTGGTGACTGGTGTGTGTGCTCTCGTGAGTATTTAGAACGGAAGTATTTGCATGCAGATAAATCCATGATATAGTTGCATTTATTTAGAGACTCATAGTCTATAAGCTTCAAAGGACATAAACTCGTGTCTGGCTTTGCCGCTCACTGACTCTGGGAGGGAGCCAGTGGACCTGCCCAGGCGTCAGTTTACCCATTTGTAAAATGATGGTGTTGGACTCCTTATTTCCTCCTCCTTCCAATTCTCACGAATGACAACACTGAGTACAGTGCAAGTGCAGGTGGTTTATTCTGTCTGAGCAGTTCCCGTTGGCTGATTACACACCCGACTCTCTTCCTTTGTGTCTGAGATTAATGGATTCCTTCAAGTTCCCTCTCGGTCTCTACTAGCGACACAGTGGACGGAATACTCATTAGAATAAGAAAGAATCATACAAAACAATGTGACAGTGTGACATCTTCAGGACGGCTCAGTGTTGCTGCCATAGTTGTGAAGAATCAGTGATAAAGTCTGAGGCACTTCAGGTGGCGCTCTCCTGCGGACGAGGGGTTCCCGGGCCACGGCATGCGTCCCTTTCACATGACTGTGTCTGTTTCCTCCCCCTCCGCTGGCTTTGGCCTGGCCAGCTTCCTGGCCTCCAGATACTCCACAGTCCCGTAGCCCAGCATGGCCAGACTCAGGACTCCCAGCAGGATGTAGAGTTTGACGTTGACACACAAAAATGTGCTGTACCCAAAGGCGATGACGAAGCCTAGCGATTCCCACAGGCGGTAGTTGGCAAAGGCAGCCTCCTTGTTCTTCTCGAACAGAACGCCGTAAAGAACTGTGGACGAGACACGGCATGGACACGTTGCTGCAAAACCTCCAATGATTTTTGTCAATTATTGCTGAAAACAGGTTGGCTTTCCCACTGCCCAATTTTCTCAACAAGACCAGGAATTTTCCCTTTGTACGAAAACCAGAAATATTTCATGATGGGGATTCTGTAAGTCAGACGACACATCGTTAGCAGTGAGGAAGCATCACACACAAAGGAAACACAGACTTCACGCAGTGTTAGCACCGGCGGGAACTCGGGCCAAGCCGTCCCTCAGTGGGTGACTATGTGGAAAAGGGAAGTAGAGCTTAGAGGCTTGACCTGTGCCACGTGAGGCATGGCCACACGGCGGAGTCCAAAAGCAAAGACGAACGAAAGCCATCCTAACCCCAGGACCTCAGAGTGTGACTGTATGCGGAGACAGTGCCTGAAAAGAGGTGATTGAGGTAGATGGGGTCATTAAAGAGGCCCCCTCCGTCCCACATGACTGGTGTCCTAATAGGAGAGGGAGTCAGGACACAGACATGCACAGAGGGACAGTCATGGGCGGACACAGGGAGGAGACAGCCATTCACAGGCCAAGGAAAGGGGCCTTCGCGGAGCCCAGCCTGCCCACACCCCGACCTGTAGGACTGTGACAAACAGCCTTGCGTGCTATTGAAGCCCCCACCTGCTGTCGTCTCTTGACGGCCCGGGCAGGCTGCTACAGTCTGATATATGCCTCGGGGTGAGAGTACATGATTTTTGTTTCCAGTTTGCGGGTGCGTGAAGGCATGTGATACGCGCGGCTGAGGACTGGAAGTGTCCCCACCTCCATGACATGAGGTGTCATGGCAGATGTGCGGGGAAGTTGGCAGCCAGGAAGCCGAAAGTGTTCAGCAGACACGGTGGGTCCCCAGGGATCTTGCTGAGCCTCCCGGCTGGTGCCCAGCCCCTGCTTGTCCTGTTCTGTCCTCCTGAGCCGCCCGGGCCACCACACCCTCCCCTCTGGCCGGCAGACTCGCCTCTTTTCCGAGGACACCTCCTTGGGCACACCTTCCCCCACAGAGGCCACATTCCGCCACTGTCTCCTCGGGCACTGATCCCATCACTGGAGCCCTTCTCCTGCACCTTCAGCCTGTGCTCTCCCTTACCTCCTTCCTGTCCGCCTGGAAACAAAGCCGGGTCTCTCCCAAAGGTCATACAAGCTGGTTTTGGGTCCCTTTCACCCCTCCTGCCTCTGTCTACACTGCTGTCCATCTACACCAACTACATGGCAGTCACTGCACTGAGCTCTGCAAACATGAACCAGGCATGATGTCTGCTTCCAGGAAGCCCATGGCGCCTGGTCACTGGACTTGGACTTAGGTTCTTTCCCCTCGTGGCACACCCGTCCCGTCTGGACGGTTCCCTGCCTTGTCTCTCGTCACCTCCAGGCTGACCTGTTCCCTCCTCTCGTGTTTTACCCTGCTCCATGGCTAGGGCCATCTTTCTACAGTGTAAATGGGTCCTGTCACCCCACCCCGATGTCATCAGCAGCCCCACCCGACTTTGGGGTAGAAGGACAAGAGTGTCATTAGGAGCGCAGACCCCGCCGTGACCTGGCCTTGTCCCTGCCCGGCACTGCCTGTCGCTGTGGAGCGTGCCCGCCGCTCCGGCCCCGCTGACCAGGCTTCTGTGCCTCATACCCTTGCATGTGGCCGCCTTGAGCAAGGTGGCAGGCTTCGCCAGCGGCGGCCACCTTTGATTCTCCTGTCAAGTTCTCCGTGATGCCATCCCGCCCAGCGTCCCGTCGTCATCACAGTAATCCCAGCGCTCTCAAAGTGTCAGCAAGAGTACTCAATGAATGACCACATGGACCCGGGGTGGACGGTGACTCCATGAAGTGAGTAGGGAACCAAGAGGTCAAACACGGAGCCCATGTCCCGCGGGGTTACCGCGCATCAGAGACCTGATACGCTCGCTTAGAGGATAAATAATAACACAAGGAGGGGCGCCTGTGTGGCTCAGTTGGTTAAGTGTCCAGTTTCAGCTCAGGTCATGATCTCATGGTTCATGGGTTCGAGCCCCATGTCGGGCTCTGTGCTGACAGCTCAGAGCCTGGAGCCTGCTTCAGAATCTGTGTCTCCCTCTCTCTCTGTCCCCTCCCCTGCTCGCGCTGTCTCTCAAAAATAAATAGAAAACATAAAAAAAAAAGTAACACAAGGAAACGGGGGGGGGGTGCGATTCCAGGTCAAGAGCTGCCTCTTCCTCTTCTTTCCTTCTAGTTGTTGCCCCGAAGTCCCCCACCCAGGGAGGGAGTCGAGGTAACACAGGACATGCTACCACAGCAGAGCATGTGAGACACTAAGTAAACCAAGGTGTCAGGGCGGTCCTGTGGCTCGGGCAGGATGAAGGGACTGCCCTCCGCCCCCAGCCTCAGTGGACCAGACATGATCTGCCCCTGTGATTCCTGGGGACAGCGGGCGTCTGGAAAGTCGTAGAGACTTTCCTGGGACTGTCCTTCCCGTCCTGCATGGTGGGCAGCTGTGGGAGGAACTTCCACACACATTCCTTTCCCAGCTCTCCTCCTGCACCGTCCCCTGCCCTTTGCCCTGGTCCTTCTCCCTACATTTAGCAGGGGAGGGATGGAGGGAAGAGAGGCCCCCCAGCACTGCGAGGAAGGTTGGAGACCAGCAGCAAGGTTTCCTGCAGCCCTGCCTGGGAACATCAACACCCAGAAGGTTCTTCTTGGCATTTGGTTACTCAGCTATCCACCTACCATGGGAGGGACACAGGAGGGCGAGGCCACTGGAAAGACAGAAGATGAGATACACATTATAAACAATATATGCGTGTTTGGGAAAACAAGAGACTGTTTGGAAGGCTCAGAAGAAGGTGCCCTTGTTAGTCTGAGTCTGTGAAGGGCCCATCTTGCTGAAAATTCACCCACGAAGAGAGTCTAATAACAAGTCTAATAATTTAGCAGCTCCTCAGATTATTTTAAAGATTTCTTGTCTTCCTGTAGGTGGCCAACAGATACATGAAATATGGTCAACGCTGCTCATCATTGGGGACGCACATCAAAGCCAGGATGCGATACCACCTCACACCTGCCAGAAGGGCTAAAATCAACAACACAGGAAAGCACAGGTGTGGGCGAGGATGCGGAGAACAAGGAACCTTTGTGCACCATTGGTGGGAAAGCAAACCGGTGCGGCCACTGTGGAGAACAGTGCGCAGCTTCCTCGAAAGTCAAAACAGAACCACGTTGGGGCGCCTGAGGGGCTCAGTCGGTTAAATGTCTGACTCTTGGTTTCGGCTCAGGTCATGATCTCACGGTTCATGACATCAGTTCCCACATCAGGCTCTGTGCTGGTAGCGCAGAGCCTGCTCGGGATTCTCTCTCGCCCGCTGTCTCTGCCCCTCCACCGCTCATGCTTTCTCTCACTCCCTCTCTCAAAATAAGTAAACATTAAAAAAATAGAACTACCTGATGATCCAGCAATTGCACTACTTGGTATTTACTCAAAGGATACAAAAATACTGATTCAAAGGGACACATGCACTGCGGTGTTTATAGCAGAATTCGCTACAACAGCCAAATTATGGAAGCAGCCCAAGTGTCCACTGACGGACAAGCGGATAAAGAAGATGCGGTATGTATACAATGGAATATTAGCCAGCCCTAAGAAGGATGAAATCTGGCCATTTACAACAACATGGATGGAACTGGAGGCTATTAGGCTAAGCGAAATAAGTCAGTCAGAGAAAGACAAATATCATATGACTTCACTCCTATGTGAAGTTTAAGAAAAAAACACACAATCATGGCGGGAAGGGGGCAGAAAGGAAAACCAAGAAACAGACTCTTACCTACAGAGAACGCACTGATGGGCACCAGAGGGGAGGTGGGGGGTGGGGACTAATTGTGATGAGCACAGGGTCATGTATGGAAAGGCTGAATCACCGTGTGATACATCTGAAACCAACATTACACTGTGTGTTAATTATACTGGAATTTAAATGAACTAACTAAATATCTGGCCTTTCTTTGGAGGGTGACACTTAAAATTGGACCCCAAAATGAGATGCGAAGGAAGAAAATCCAAGTCTGAGACACTATGGCTGTGAGTGGCAGGGGTTTCCACGCTCCGTGGCCAACAGGTGCAGTGGCACCCTTTCTAGGTGCAGGACTGGAGCAGACACACCCCAATCTCATGAATATTTTAGTAATATGGCAACTCTAACTTTAAGCTAATGTGTTTGGTCTGTAGGTTGGCGTCTTTAGATTTCACGATTACATTTAGATTGTGATGATTATACATCACTGAGTCAGGCTTTTCAGGAGATTACTCACGATCTGGATCCTAGTTTAATCCTAACATAAAGAAAGCAGACATTACTTGTGTCAAATTCCAGCAGTTACTTAGGGACATGGTGGGTGGAGGGGAAAGGCATTCAAGAGGAAGGGAAAGTAGGTAAAATAATATTTCAACAATTCTGAAGTCACGTCACGTGGACACTGGTTTGAGCAAATGAGCAATGTGGCCGGTGCAGTGGGAGCTGGGTTTCTCCCCATCAGAGAAAGAAGTCACAGACCAACAAGGGGAGGGCGAGAACGGACCCGTGGCGTTGGAGGGCAGTCGGGGACGCCGGTGTGGACTCATCCTCACTCAACACGTCTACAGACCAGCAGATACAGAAACGGACGTGTGTACCTTGGGTCAGCGCACACACATCCCCCTCTCCCCTCTGTCCCCAGAAGCCTCGTCATCTCAGGGACAAGGAGCATACTCAACACTCAAGTCTCATTTTCTAACACTGTTATCCAATACAATAAACCCAGCGTCCTTGGAGAAATGGCTGATTCTTGTGCCGGTACAGGAGATGGATCTGGAAGTGTCAGCAAGCAAGGAAGAACTAAAAAAAAAAATAGATGGGCATCTCAGAAGGGCACAGGTGCCAATGTGAAAGGTCCCAAGGGCGAAAGCTGCAACAATTAGAGCAACAGAATAGCAATGAGCACCGGGCTGTAACCCAAGGACCCGCTAAATACACGAGCCCACAGCGATGTGAATAATGGTTCAATAAGTAACTAAATAAACTGGGGAGAAGGAACAACTATTCCTTATGAAACCATTATACATAATTCATGTATATACTCCCCCTCCAAGAGGTGGAGATTAATGATCTCCCCCGTGATTGTTGGCTACCCGTGGTGACTGGCTCCCGACAGCTGGCCGTGCAAAGGGCCACCAGCAGGCTGTGCTGGACAAGTCTGGCGGGTGCCAGGCTGACCGGCAATCAGGGCTCTCGTCCTCAGTGATCGATGTGATAGAAAAGCACTTTATTCCGGGGGCTTCCTCCCCCAAAGCCATAACTCCAGCCTAATCGTGAGAAACATCCGATAACCCCAAATTAGGGATAGGCTACAAAATGCCTGACCAGTGTTCTTCAGAACTGTCAAGGTCATGGACAACAAGGAACAATGAGAAACCTTTACAGATCAGACAAAGGAGATGTGGCAACTCAATGGATAGGGACCCTGGGTGGGACCCTGGATGGGGACCCTGGGTGGGACCCTGGGTGGGACCCTGGGTGGGGCTCTGGGTGGGACTCTGGATGGGACCCTGGGTGGGGTCCTGGGTGGGGCCCTGGGTGGGACTCTGGGTGGGGCCCTGGAGCACACAAACCTGGGAAACGAGAGAAAACCAAATGAAGTCTAAAGTCGAGTTGAATCACGTACCAACATCTCCGATTTGACGAGTGCACCATGATTTTGTAAGACACGAGCATTAGGAGAAACTAAGTCAATGGCATATGGGAACTCTCCAAACCGTCTTTGCAACTCTTCTGTAAACTCAAATTATTCCAAAATAAAAAGTTTGTTTAAAAAGGAAAGGAGCCTTTCTGCCAACCCCATCCTCCCCAGGAAGGTGCCGGTGGGCGCGGGCAGAGGCTGACTCCTGTCCCCGAGTGAGGTGTGAACACGTCACTGGGCAGTCTTGTTTGCTTGGAAATGACAGGTTAAGTGACCTGGGCACATTAAGGGAGGCACGTCTTCTGTGTTTATCAACCCCAAACAGCCCTTTGGGCGGCTAGCAGGGCGCAAGAGTATTTTTAGCCCAGACATTCTGAACCTCAAATGCAGCGCATTGGTGTGTAAGGTTGCTATAGCAACGGCACCTCTCTTCCCGGAACTGTCAGGGCGAATGAACAGACAGGAGCAAGTGGCCCAGATGGACGGTTCCAGAGGCTGCCGGAGCCCCTGGAGTCCCGAGGGAACGTCCGGCCTTGGGCTGCACAGCTCTGCCCTTGGAGGGAGGCCGGGGGAGGGGGGCGGGTCAGGCGTAGGGTTTACTTCCAAGACAGTTTTTAAGTTGGGGCGCGATGGCGGAGAAGGAGGGTTCAGCTGCGCTGAATTGCGTTCTGCCTCATTAACGAGGAAGGGACGTGGCTCACCTCACGTACTCTCCCAAAGCAGAGACAGAGTTTTGGGAGGAGAAGATGAAAAAGCCAACTTGCTGTTGAAAAAAACAACCAATTTCTCCTTAAAATGTAAGTTTTTGCCTATGCAAAAAGACGGAAATAATCCATTTTAATTCAAGAGAGTCTTTGCTCAGGCCATCCACCGTGCTGGAACATCCCGATTATCCACCGGACCTCACCCAGCCTTGCTTGCACAATCCTGACAGGCCGGGCCTCACGGCTCCCGGGTCCGAGGCCAGGAAAGGGCGGAAGCAATTGTTGCCGTGTCTCCGGGAGAAGGAAAACCGAGCATGTTTGCCGCACTCATCTGCAAAACCTGGAGGCTGACTGCCATGCGGGTCCTGTGACCACTTCCCTCCCGGCCCTCCCCTGACCTTCGATGTGCAAATACTAAGGAGGTCCCGAGAGTTCAGAGAGGCCAGCCAGCTGGCGTAGGGTCTGCAGTGCTCAGTGACAGGCCCGAGCCGCTCACACCTGCACGCGGATGCTCACGGCTCACGGACCTGTCCCTGGCCCTCCCTCCCCGGAATCCATACTTCGCTGGAGCAACTGTGAGCCCAGGCCGTGAACACCCGCCTCCAGGAGCTGAGCTCGCTCCAACCACAGCAGACCACGGCACTGAGTGGCACGCAGGTCTGTGTCACTCGCTCCAGAAGCTTATGAAAGCCACCGGCATCACGGGGACAGTAGGGAGGCTGTGAAGCCCAAAGCCCTCAAATCCAGCAGCGTCGGCTTTGTCCGAAGACGTTTTCCAGCTGCTCTGTACGCTGACAACCACGCAGGTGGTAAGGAAGGAGCCACCTCGGGCCGGGGCCGTGATGGCCGAGGTCGTGGCCCCGGGGCAGCAGCCCGGCCCCCTGCCCTGGCGGTACTGGAGGACGGGGCTGACCGAATTTCTAGCCCCCAGGTGTTTCCCAGATCAGGGCTGGGTGGTTGCATCTCTAGGGGAGAGGCTCTCTTCCCGGCCAGATGCTGGGCCCCCGACACCCCCTCCCCACCCCCAGGCTGTAGACGGGTTTGCGGGGAAACTCAGCCATCAGTTTTCACGCGGGTCCCGAGACATACGCCCGAGGTCACTCACCAGCCCCGCCCCTCTCCCTGCTCTTCTCCTGGTGGTGCCTCCAAGGCCCTGGGCCCCGGCTCATCTCACCACGGACGGCACCGCCAGCAGCTGACCCAGGGGCCCCCCAATGCCCCATCTCTTGGCTGCGGCTCACCCCCACATCGGGTCTCCCTGGGGGCCGGTCGAGCCCCCTGCTCAGACCTCGGGCCTCCCTTCCACCTGCTGGACGTCTGCTCCTGGGCTCCAACCACTCAGGGCGCAGCCACACCCGGCCCCGCAGCCCTGTCACCCGCAAGGCGACCTCCTGCTCCAGGGGAGTGAGACCCTCCGTGCACAGCACCCTGCCCGGAAGCCGTAGGTCCAACAGCCCGGCACTGGGCGCCCTGCAATCAGGGCCAGGCCCTTGACCCATGTGCTCCCACGGGCCCTTCCTCTGCTGTGTATCTCTTGCCACCCGTCCCCGTGGGGCCTCGCATCCCACAGACACCCATCACCCTGAGCCTGACCTCTGGTGGCCTCTGTCTCCCACCGCACCCTGTGGAACCTCGGCAGATGTCCTGTCACGGCCTCCTGGCCTGTGAGTGTGAGTGGCCACGTCTTAGGACACCAGGTGGCTTGGCACGCGCTCCCGGCCAACTCTGGAGACCGCCTAACGGAACGGCCAGGGCTCCAGGTGGCAGCTCCAGGCCTGGGCTCCAGCCCTAACCCTGCCCTTGGGGCCCAGCCCGTGCATATGACCTGGCGTCTCTGCTCTGCCCCCTAGCCCCGAGTGTGGGTGACAGTGAGCCTGCCCGTGGCCTGTCCATGGGCGCGTTCCCAGCACACAGCATACAGCGCAGCTCACTGATGCGGCCTGTCCCTGCTGTCCCCGGCCGGCTCTCTGTGTGCACCCTGCTAACTCCCCTCCCCGGGGTGACACGTTCTCCCGTGGATCTTCCTTCCCATGGTCCCCAAAGGGCAGCCATTCTCCTCCGAGCCAGGGGGACGCCTCTGTGCTTCTGTCCCCCTGTTCCTCGTCCTCTGTCCTCATGTCCTCATTCAGCTGCCCTTCCCTGGCTCCTCTCCTAACTCGGGGTCTAAACACAGTCCTTGTGAGTGTGGGCGTTACACAACCACCCGTCAGTGCTGAGAGCCCCCACCCGTGTCCTCTGTCTCTCCCCCCAACGTGTCTGCCCTTCCTCCCCCGGGACGCTGCCCCCGAGGCCACACGCCTGCCCGCCCACTGGCCGGTGGCTCCCGCCCCCGGTGAGTCCTGTCCTGAAGGTTGGCCTCCACCACCTCCCGCTCTGCAGTCATGGCCACCTCCTCCGTGCAGCTCTGTTTTGTCTTCCCCGAGTTAATACCGCAGGTGCTTGTCCCTCGTCCTTCCCGGTGTAAACGCTTTCTGCCGAGCACAGCTGGACCCTCCCGGGCAGCCTGGCCCCCATCGGCCCCCAGCCTCTCCTCTCCACCACCCAGCATCCTGGCCCAGCTGTCCCCTCAGCGTCCCCTCTGCTGTGGCCACAACACTTGTGTCCCCCAAACTCATAGCTTGACCCCTAACCCTGAGGTGATGGTGTTAGGAGGTGGGCCTCTGGGGGTGATTAGGTCATGGGGCGGAGTCCTCACGGGCTGGATTTGTGTCCTTGGAAGGGGTCTCCAGAGAGCTCCCTGTCCCTTCCCCCATGTGAGGACACAGCTGTCTGAACCAGGAAGAGGCCTCCACTGCCTTGGTCTCAGACTTGCAGGTGCAGGACCGTGAGAGGTGGACGTCTGCTGTCGACCAGCCCCCAGTCTACTCTGCGGCCTCCCTCCTGAGCCTCCCCCACCCCGTGCCCTCCCCCGGCCTCCCCCTGCCTCCCGAGCTCCCCACCCTGCCGACATCAAAGCTGTGGCCGCGGACAATCAGCCAGGGCCTGACTCAGGTGTGACCTCCAGATGAGGCCCCTGCTGACCGCCCCCCACTCCATTCTCCCAGAAGGCTGCACCCCCCAGTCCTGGCGCCCTTGCCCGGATGCGGTCTCAGTAACCTGCCGGCCTGTCCACCGCCGATGTTACACAGCCATCCCCCATCTGGGCGGCAGCCGCCTGGAAGGCCTCTCCAGCCTCGTGGGCCCACCACCCAGCACACGGCCACGTCAGGGGTCAGGCCGTGGAGGGACCGCCATTCTCAGGGAAGGAAGTTGTACCTCTGGTGACTCTCCTCTTTTGCCTCATGGGTCTGAACAAACGCTTAGAGAAAGCACCTCAAGTCCACGGTGAGAACCTGGAGCACCTTGTTCCTCCTCTGTGCCTCCTGCTACCCCCCTGCTTGGCATGTGTTCTCCCCAGGTGGCCCGGCTGGGGGGTCCTGCGCCCACCGCCTGTCCCCCACGGCAGGGCCAGGTAGGGGGTCCTGCGCCCACCGCCTGTCCCCCACGGCCGGGCCAGGTAGGGGGTCCTGCGCCCACCGCCTGTCCCCATGGCCGGGCCACGTGAGAGACGCCGAGTGCTCACCGTTGTTCTGTGTCTGCCAGACGGCGTCGGACACGCCCCAGAGGCCAGGGAATACAAAGAACAGGGCCAGCTGGCCGGGGTGAGGCCTCCACAGCAGGAGGGCGATTATGCAGGCCAGGTGGGCCACCGCACCTGTGGATGCAGAGGGGCAGTGAGGGCTCCCGAGCGGCTCCAGACTCTCCGTTTGCTTCGCTGTGTAAATGTCCCCTGGAAATACCCCAACCCATGTCCTCAGGTGGACTGTGACAGGGCCAGCTGGCCTGCGTGTGCCCTCCACAGTCTAACTGCCGCGTGCCCGGCAGGGTGACCCGCTCTGCTCACCGCCGGTCTCCCCTGAGTCCAGGCATGGCGTGGGGTGTGTGCCCTGTGCCTGGCAGCGGGGGTCATCGTGCTGGCCGAGGAGACCCTGGAGTGAGGAACGAGCCGCTCACTGAGTGGTGGGGGCATGGGGACGGCGCTGGGCTCCCAAGGAGGCGGGGATGTGAACGGCGGGGTGGCCAGAGCTCCCGGGCTCGTGCCTCCTGACTCTATCCCAGTGGGTCCTGAGTTATGGGCCGTGGTCTGCGCGCACACTGTGGCGTCTGTCACGACAGAGTGGTGAGAGATTGCTTACGACCTTCCAGAAACTGCTGTCGCCTTAAAGAGCAGGTGCATCTGCGCTGGCTGTGTGGCCTGCGGTGAGTCACCACACTTCTCTGTTCCTGCCTCTCCTCATCGGTCGCGTGGGCTGTGTCCCCACCACACGACGACTGCAAGGATGGACCAGGGAACCTGTGCAGGCTGCCTGCCGGCTGGGAGCTGACAGACCCTTACTGCTTTCCCCTCTGCTGTGTCCTGCTGCCCCCGACGCTTCAGACCCTAACTGGGGGGGCCAGGTGACTGGTCAGTACCCTTATTTCTCGTTCACACCGGCTCATCTGTCCTCTTCCCTTCGCACGAGAGG
Source organism: Cryptoprocta ferox (assembly GCA_028646485.1). Taxonomy (NCBI): domain Eukaryota; kingdom Metazoa; phylum Chordata; class Mammalia; order Carnivora; family Eupleridae; genus Cryptoprocta; species Cryptoprocta ferox. The sequence continues at coordinate 2,095,830 of CM053577.1, read as the reverse complement.
GTGATGCATGTTTACAATGGGGTCTTTGCCCCCCTGCTGAGGAGAGGTCGCCTCCTTCAGGAAGCCTCCCTGCACCCCACTGAGCGGAACACGACCCTCATTCCACCCGCAGCCATTCCCGCCCACGTCTGGCAAGCGGGTCCACCTACCCAGCGCGTAGAGGGCGGCTCTGCCCGTGTATTTCGAGATCCTTCCGTACAGCACGGAGCACAACGAGTTGGTGGCCGAGAAGCAGATCATCACGTAGCCAACAAACTGGATCCCCAGGGCGCAGGTGGTGTAGGACTGCAGGACGGAGCACAGGGGACGTTGGCGGGCGGCGAGGGCGGGGGCTCCCGGGACAGGGCGTCAGGGTGACGCCGCCATGCGGAGGCAGAGAACGTGCTCGAGCTGGGCAGGAACTAACGAGGACACACGTCTGGGCAGGATTCGCCCCACATCCTTCGCCTCATGTTGCGGTTCTTATGAATCACGCAGGCGCTAACTTGAGCCCCTCCTCGTGGATTCGGTCATTTCCTTCTCTGCACACGTGGTTGAAGGAAGGTGTGGGGAGCGGTGAACCGGCAGAGCCCCGGGCATTGGGGGGCAGCGAACCCCTCTGCGCGATACCCCGGTGGTAGGTCCGTGTCCTTCACGTCCGTCCAAACCCACAGTGCGCACGGCGCCAAGACGCCCCTGACCCGGGTGGTGGTGGCGGCTCTGGCGAGGGACGTGGACAAGGGGGAGGCCGTGGGGGGGCAGGGGGGCTGGACGTGGACAGCGGGGAGGCTGTGGGGGGAGGGGGAGCGTGGTGGCGGGACGTGGACAGCGGGAAGGCCGTGGGGGGGCAGGGGGGCTGGACGTGGACAGCGGGGAGGCCTGGGGGGGCAGGGGCAGAGGCCGAGGAAAAATGCCGCGTGGTCAGCGGCAAGGCCCGTGGAAGGGGCCCTGACCAAATGCCAAGGGACTATGCTGTCATCTCTGTCTTTACTGTTTGGAACCCGATGACCCTCGGACCCTCCGTGGGGGCATCCCAGGAGCTGGCGCCAGAGGGAATGCAGGGGCACAAACCCCGCCCAGACATGCGCATTCTGAAAGATACTGGAATCCGGATCTAACCTGGAAGGGGGCTTGTTGCGGCATGAAGCAGGAGAAGGCTCCGGACAAGGAGGGGCAACCCTCAGGGGCCACCCTAGTGACTGGCTCCCCAGCCCCTCGGTGCCCCAGCCCCCACCCAGCCCTTTCTGGAAAACGGGGTCTCCACTGCCCACTGCCCCTGTTTGAGGCTGCCTTTCCCTGGCGCCGGGGAGGTTCCTCCGGGCCAGACACCTGGTGGGCAGGTAGCAGAGGGGCAGCGGCTTGGCGAGCGTGCTGGCTGGTGGCCGCGCCTTCCCGCTGTGCCAGCCCCAGGGCACAGGGGTCCCTCTGCTGGCCTGTCCCCAGGAGGCCCTCCCTGTGCACAGGAGGGGGCAGGCAGAGCCTGGGTCAGGCGGGCATCTAGGGCAGGACAGGGCCTGAGAGCCACATCCATTTCCGGATTTGAAAGCTGGCTTGAGGAGGAATTCCAGCGTTATTCGTGGAGTTTGTTTCCCCCTATTTTTTACTCTAAGATAAGGACATAGCATGTGGCGCAGGCCAGCATGATACAAGCTTCCTATGTGATGGCCTTTTCCACCCCGAAGAGACACCTCGAGTGAGATGTGGTCCCTCGAGGTGAGGCCCAGCCCCGGGGAGACGGGGGGTGACCTGGACGTAAACGCAGCTCTCCTCAGGCTGGGGAGCACATGGGCCACCCCAGGAACCCGACGCCACCCGGCTGCGGGCAGGTGGCGCTGAGGCCCGGTGCACGGCGCGCCCCGTCGCCCGTACCCTGGTGTAGTCGCCGGCCAGGAAGGCCTGCTCGAAGCCGCTGTACATCGGCAGCAGCACCAGCAGACGCAGGCGTCTATCTCGAAGGAGCCGGAAGGTCGACAGCAGAGTGGACCAGAAAGGCGGTTTCTTGCCTCCTTCGCTTTTTTGCTGAGGATCTTTGATGGGTTCCAGAAACACGGCGATGAGCAGGACGGCCAGGATGCCACTCCCTGGAGGGAAGACAGAGGGCGAGAGCCTGGGGGGTCCAAGGGCTGCCCCGTGTGCCCCCTTCTCTCCTTTGGGGCATCGATTCGGGGGCAGCAATGCAAAACCGGGGCGGCCCCACGTCCTCAGCGCCCTTCACGAGCGACCGCTCCCCCGCCCTACCCCTCAGGTGATTCCCACCAACAGCCGGTCTCCCTTCTCAGGATGACGAGCGGACGTTCTCATTTGCTAAGTTTTACATCTAGTCCAGTCTCTTTCCCTGGAAGTCCGGGGGGGGGGGGGTGGTGCGAGCTGGGGGCACGCAGGGGTGTCTCCTGAACGCGATGGGATCCCGTGTTGCTAAGGTGGTGGATCCCTCAAGGGCACCGGCCGAGAGGAAAGAGGCAGCGGAGCTGTGCGCCCGCGGGCCTTGGGCGAGGAAGGGCCCCGAGGCGCCGCTGCAGGTGGGGTGCGGTGCCGGGGGCGGTGTGTGCGCCGGACCCTGGGCGGAGGGGCCATGCGGGGGGCGCCCCCTTCGCAGTGGGTGCGAGTGCGCTAACTAGGCAAACAAACTTTGTTCAGGACAACCGTTCATCTCACCCGCAGGGGACACGCTGTGCCTTCACGATTCCCAGGGGTGACCCAACCTCCCTCTGCACCGCCCCCACTGCGTTATCTGGATCGAGGGCTAGAGCTCGTTTACTCCGTTGCTTCCGCGCATGGAAACCTCCTTCCTTGCTGCTGTTGTGTGTCCGTGAGCCTCTCCCGGTTTGCTCCTCCCTGGGCCACGCTGATTACACACAGGGCTCTGGGAGCCACGAGTGGACTCAGGTGGAGTCAGGAGCCGTGAGGCTTTTTCCGTGTCTCTGAGGGGCAGTCAGAGGTTTCCAGTCTGATGGCTGAGACCCGGCAGCTCTGAAGGTGACCTGAATTATTTTTTTCTCCGTACTTGGTCTCAGTGGCCTTAGGCGAGGCCACATCCACCTGCCACGGGGCGCTGGCCCGGTGCTGGGGGAGCGCCAGGCTCACAACCTGCCCTCCATCACGGTGTCAGGGGAGACGCCGTCCCCTCGCGTGTCAGAGGCGCTGGTCTACTTCTAAGCCTGCTTTCTGTCGTTCAGCCACTTGCCCCCGGGCTAGACACAATCCTCTCTCCCCAGTTGGTGTAGCTCCTCGTTTTCATGACACTTCATTCAACACATGGGCTTGGAAGTCTGCGGACCTGTTGCCCAAGGCCACGCGAGGTCACCACCTGCTCCTTCCAGAGCTGGTGAGTGCCACCTAACCGTCAGAGCCGCGTGCAGGGGCCCCCGGGCACCCCAGTCCAGAACAGCCCACCCACAGGGCACACAGGTGTGTGACCACGTGGAGAAGGTGTATCAGCAGGTCCCCCCTGACTGGGGACCACAGTCTCCCCCGTGGGCAGGCACGCGAAGCCGTCAGGACTCACGACTCCCAGGATAAGAGCCGAGGGAGCCCTGTGGGGCGGGTTGTGGTGCAGGGCCACATGTTCACCAGGAAGAACCACACCGTGTCCAGGACGCCCGTGACCCAGAACCTTCCCAAGGGGCACGAACGTGCCCGTCTTCAATAAGACAATGGCTTCGCGAGAAATTTCATCACGAGGACAGAGCTCAGAGATCGCCGAAAAACGCTTGGGGAGGTGGAATCTTCTTTCCTTTAGTCCGTTTTTCTGTTTTTGTTTTGTTTTGTACAGTTTTTATTTTTTCGTCTCTATGGTAACAGGGCCTCGCTCACAGGAAGGAGACCCGTGAAACCCTGCACGCGAGCCAGGATCCGAATAATAAGAGACGATTTCTCCGTGTGACACAGGCACAGGGTCTGTTTTACATAACCGTCGGGACTGCCACTCTCCCGGGCCCCTGGGCTCTGTGAGCACGAGTTCTGGGTGACGTGCGTCGGGCCGGGGGCAGGGGCCTGAAGGCAGGTTCTCATGGGGGAAGGCGTGCAGAGGCCCACGTGCTGAGAGGAACCTCACACAGGGGCTGAGAGTGCAGAAAACGCATTTTCCGCGGCCTGTGCTGTGCCTTGGGACCAGGGCAAGTCAGTTGGCAGGCCAGCTCCTACCCGTGTCTGCTTTTGTAAATAAAGTTTTATTAGAACACAGCCTTGCTCTTCATGTACATGTTACCTGTGGCTTCTTTTCCACGACATCATTGAATAGTTGCAGTGGAAACCACTCAGTCCTCAAGCCTAAAATATTTACTGTCTGGCCAGTAGGGGAAACTCGGGAGCACGGGTGTTTTGCAGGGGTGGGGAAGGGGGGGACGAGCACACAGTTTTGGGTCCGTGAAGCTTTGGCGCCGGGGTGGGGGCTGCCCACTTCCCATGGCTCCCTTCTCCACAGTCCACCCCTTCTCGAACCTCTCTGGTCTGGCCCTCGCACACCTCTCCGTGGCTCTGTCGGTGGGCGGCGAGGGCCCCCTGGGGTCTGACCTCATCCAGGAGCCTCCATCTCAGCCTGCACACCCACTGCTGCTGTGACTGGGGTGTCCCCCATACCTCTGGTTTTTCTTGCTGCGTCTCCAGAGCCCCCTGCCCTCTGCCAGGCCTGTGGTTCTGGGGCACCCCAGTTCCGACCATATCCTCTTCTTCTTTCACTAGCCTTTCTTTTTGTCCCTGAGAGTCGCATCCGACCCGCGATTTCATTTCAACCGTCACCCGAAGAGATGCTCCCACAGGCACATGGGCATCGTGTTGCGTCTCCACGGAGCCCTGCACCCATGCTGTGAACTGCTGAGGGGGCCCCGAGTCCACCATCCTATCAGGCTGAATGTTTCCACACTGAGTGAATTCTTCTTTAGACCCCAGGGTTGTTCCGGGCCATCCCCTCCACATCCCACAGCTTGTCTGTAGGTAAGATCCTTGGTTTTTGTGGTAAACTCTCACTGCCCTTTACTCTTCATTCTTCTGCTGATGGTGGACTCACCCCTAGGCTGGCTTCTCTGCCTACGGGTTTTCCGTATTTCCAAATTACACTAATGCTGGGGTCTGTCCAGGAAAGGAGTCTATGCCTGTCCAGACTGTGCATCAAGGCTTTTCATGGTGGGTCACGGCTAGCCCCACCCACTATCTGTGGCTCCTGTGTCCCCTCGAGGGCCTTGTCCTCCAGCCACGCCAGCGCCTCTGGGCTTCTCTGCCTGTAATGCCCTTTCCCCTCTCCACCTCTGCCTGGTAAGATTCTCCTCGTCCTTGGAGACCTGCTCAGTACTACCTCTCGTCACAGTTGCCCTGGACCCCAATTTCCTGAGAAGGTGGGACCACGTGTCAACTGGAAACCTTGTTCAAAACACTTGGATCAAATTTTTGTTAGCTGAACATGCATCTTCTCCTGCACTGGGCTCTGAGCTTCTCAACGGCGAGGGTCCTGACTCACTAGTTTCAGGACCAGAGAAAGTCCACACTATTACTTGGCACTCGCTGGTGCTCACTCTGCTGTGTCAACTTAAAGTGGCTGTTTTACACGTTCTCACTCAGTGACCTATGATCCGGAGGTGACCTTGCTGGCAGCTGATTGTCTCAGCATAGAGA
>CM053577.1:2063080-2089744 GCA_028646485.1 Cryptoprocta ferox | reverse complement strand
CAGTACCTTTCCCCCTCAATCTTCTCTACCTTCTCAGAGAAGGAAACGCCATGCCTAGCTCGTTGTATGCATCATTATGTTTATGGATTGGTTAGACTGATGGATTCACTGCAAGACCCAGATAAAGGACCCAACTCAGTGCCTTTTCTGGTTCAGGTTAATTTGCAAGAGGCAAATGTGTTGCCAGTGAATATTCTTTGTGTTTGAAAGCAACTACCAATGCGCTGGGGTTACAAATAAGCTCGGGTGGTTTTTGAGTATTTCTAACAGCTCTACCTTTAAAAAGATTTATTTATTTTTTGAAACATTGATTGATTGATCGATTGATCAATTGGTCTACCTTCTTCATTGAGGACTCTGTGTGAAAAGTCTCTGGCAATAAGAAAAAGAAGAATGTGAAATCACCATAATCGTTATGTCCTGGATGACAACAGGTGTCCCTCCAAGAGATGCTTGGTAGGTGTGTTTCCGGGAATAAGAGTGTGGAGCCGGTGCCCTTGGAGCTTGGTCCCTGAGGACCCCTCTCCATCAGGGAGTAGGTAGGGCTCAGGCTGGGCCCCTGTATCACCTCCAACCCTGCCATGTCCACTCTCTGTGATGGGGTGAGACTACGGTGTTGGGTCCACGGGTCACATTCTGCTAAGTCCCCTGAAATTCACCCTCGACGTCTTAGCCAAGGTCTAGCTCTCATCATCGTTGGGGCCACAAAAGTGCCCCTGGCACAGACAGGGAAACTCAAGGCCCATGAAAGACCTGAGGGAAGGTCATGGCTGGGAATCTGGGCGAGGAGATGGCCCGGGATGGCCCGGCAAAAGGGACAGAGACATCTTAGTGACAAAAAATGGGAAGAAAGCCTGTCCTGTCCCAGAAGCAGAGAGGAATTTCCAGACAGAGCTCATGTTAAAGTGAAAGCAGTGGGGAGCCCCAGGCAAGCGCCGGCTCAGTGCGCCCGAGCAGCTGAACCTGCATCCTGAGCCAGAGGACTGGGCTGTACCAGCTGGCGTAGAAGTTGCCCAGGGAGAAGGCCACGTAGCAGCACATGGAGATGACAATGGTCCACTTGCAGCCGAACTTCTTAATCAGGAGCGGTGGGAGGAACATGGAGGACAGGAGCATCCCGCCGTACAGCGTGCTGAGCGCCGTCACGCCCAGCCCTTCCTCGCTGTACAGGCTGCTCTGTGGGGACAAACCCAGCCCTGGTCAGAGGGGCCAGCAGCCAAGGGGACAGAGCTCTGGGTCACCACTAGGTCCCTGAGACCACGAGCAACAGGCTACTCCGGGTAGGTGCCCCCCTCCGGCTGACAGGTGCCCCCTTCCGGCTGACAGGTGCCCCCCTCCGGCTGACAGGTGCCCCCCTCCGGCTGACAGGTGCTCCCCTCCAGCTGACAGGTGTTCCCCTCCAGCTGACAGGTGCCCCCCTCTGGCTGTCAGATGCTCCCCTGCAGTGCTCCCCTCCAGCTGACAGGTGCTCCCCTCCAGCTGACAGGTGCCCCCTTCCAGCTGACAGGTGAGGCCCGGGAGGAAACCAGCACAGTCCGAACTGTAAGTCAGCCGCTGCTAGAGCCTGGGGAGAAGGAAAGCCTGAGCCCGGTGCTGGGGTCGCTCTGGGGCAGATGGCCTCACGCCTTCGGTGACATCCGCTTTTCTCTATAGGAGAGCTTTGCATTCCCCCCCTTTAAGGCTGAGAAACCAGAGTTACTGTCCTCATGAAAGAGATAAAGAAGGGGACACTGTCTCTTTGTAGACTGACAGGCACAGTGAGTTACTCAGATGATCTGGAAGCTGGTACGTTAATGCCTGGACTACTAACATTCCTTCCCGCCTGGGCCTCCGAAAGACAATGTCTTGTGGTGAAGGGCCCCAAACAACACGGCCAGCCACTGCTCTCTGACACTCCCTCACTGCCGTTCGGTCCACTGGGAGCCCCAAACCCCTGGGCTGAGTTCTTACTCTGCGTGGTGTCCCCCCATTCCAGGATTCCCTCTTCCTTTCCTGCCCGACACCTCGACGTGCTCCCACCGTCCTTGTCCTCGCTTTCCAGAGGGTGCCCATTCTTCAAGGGCAGATCTAGGGTGTCTCAGGGCTCCTGGATAATGTCATCTGTGGAGACTTCTGCTTTGATCTGGTGTTAGAATCTCATCTGACCTCTAGCACACACCACCTGCTGATCCTCAATCTCAATCCCCCCCCCCCCCCGCTGACAACAAGCCCTTCGAATGCAGGGGAAATGTCCTGCTTTTTCCAAATCTCTCCCGATGCCTTCCCCAAAGCAGGTTCCTAACAGTATTTGTGGATTAATTTAAACGGAAAGTAAAAACAGCTAGTCCCAAGAAAATTCTGAAATCTGATTGGAAGATGGAAACTGAGCACTCTGCCTTGATGTGGGGGTTGCCTGGAAATTTCCATTTATGACTCCGGTTGCTAGGAGTGTGGAGTGAGAGCGTTGGATCAGCCTGAGCCTCTATCTCCTTCATACAAATGCCCTAACTCCTCCTGCATGACTGAGCCTCCTCGTGTGTGAGTGAGAGGTGTGCGGCATTTTTCTGCACTGGGACTTTGCTTCTGCCCACAGCACCGCGACAAACCAGCAAAGTGCATCAGTCACTTGTAATCGGATTTGACTGCAAACCACTGAAAAGGAAGACAGATTTCAGTAGGCAAAGTGGAACCAAATTTTAAAAGCAAATTTCTTTTCTACGTGAATGACCATGTTCAAACACCTGTATCTGCATGTGTTACGAGACCCAATCTGCAAAATACATGTATGGGGATAAGTGCGTGTGCATGATGAATTTGAATTATGCAAGATCTGCTTGCATAAGCAATTTGGACATTCACTCAGCTCATTCAACAAAGAGATCCTCAAGCGCTTGCCTGTAGAGGCTCTATGCACCTGCTCTGGTGGAAAAAAAGGAAATTACAGCACCCGCTGCCCTCCAGGAGCCCACAGCAGACAGGAGCCGACAGGAATCACTAACACCAGCACACCGGCCCCTGCAATTGGCCGTGTCCTGCAAGGGAAGCTCGGGCCAGCCCAGTGGGGTCAGGAAGACTTTCTAGAAGGAGTGAAGACCAAATGAGATCTGGAGGATGAGGGGGTAACCTGGGAAAAGGTGGGGGCTGCCAAAGGCAGGACATGTGGGGATGCATTTGCACGGGTCTTATCCTGGGCAGAGAGGCGGCACGGAACATTGGGCAATGGTCAGAGCCGTCAAGCTCTTCTGGGTGAGGCTGGGCAGCCTGCCGGGCTAGACCTTGGGGTCCCGGCTTAGTACTGGGGAGTAGGGTCGGATCTTTAAGCCCATAGAGAGCCTCAGCTGGAGCTTAGCACCCAGCAATGACTCTCATTCACAGAGCTATCCATCGTTTGCCCCCTGCATGTCCGGCACTGTCTTAGTCAGGGGGACCGGTCACGGTGTGGTGGCTGTGGTCTTGGCATCATGGGCTCCCGGGCATCCTGTGGTGCCTGCCTCAGCACCAGGGGTGCTCACAGGTGCGCCCCACCCAGACATCGGTTCCAGGGGGAGGGGAAGGGAGGGAGGTGACATCCACATGAAGATCCAAAGGACTAGCCACAGGGGTGAGGGGGCTGCAGCGGCTGCAGGGGGAAGGCTGGGTAAACGCGTGCCCAGGCCCCGGGTGAGTCCGGATCAGGGTTCGGACCCTGAGGATGCCTGTGACCCCCCGGGGATTGAGAATGAAGCCCACCAGATGAAAGCCAAAGGAAATGACAGGGACAGAGAGGTGCTTCCGGCATCGTGGGGACACAGCCATGCCTAAGGTCACTCTGTCCACGTCATTGCATTCTTTTGCTTAAGCCAGTCCTGACCGATGGAGCCAGTTATCCCAGTTAAACCATGTTTACATATTCTGGACTAGGTTAAGGCTGGGACAGAAGGTGGGGAAGGGGGCGGCAGGATTGCGCACAGAGCTGGAGGTCTTGTTCTCAGACGTCTCTGGTCTTCCAAGGAAGACGGCACCTCAGTAGTGATCATGGGTGCTTCTACTGCCAAGACCCCAGGTGGACTGGGGTGGACCCGGGTGTGCGGGGGGCGGGGGCCATCTGCTCTCACTGGGTTATGGCCCCTATGTCAACTACACTTCAAAAAAAAGTAACTGGTGCCCCTGAGTGGCTCAGCTGTTTTAGTGTCCAACTCTTGATCTCGGCTCAGGTCATGATCTCACAGTTCGTGGGATTGAGTCCTACATCCAGCTCTGCGCTGACAGCACAGAGCCTGCTTGGGATTCTCTCTCTCCCTCTCTCTCTCTCTCTCTCTCTCTCTCTTAAAATAAATAAAAAGATATTTGGAAATGATGTATTGGATAAAGCGTTAATATACAAAAATCTATAAAGAACTAATCAAACTCAACATCCAGAAAATAGATAATCCAGTGAAGAAATGGACAGAAGACGTGAATAGACACTTTTCCAAAGAAGGCATCCAGATGGCTAAGAGACACCTGAAAAGATGCTCAACATCGCTCATTATCAGGGAAACACAGATCAAAACCACAATGAGATACCACTTCACACCTGTCAGAATGGCTAAAATTAACAACTCAGGCAACAACAGATGTTGGCGAGGATGCAGGCTCTCCTCTGTTGCACTGTTGGTGGGAATGCAAACTGGTGCAGCCACTCTGGAAAATAGTAGGAGGTTCCTTAAAAAATTAAAATAGAACTACCCTATGACCCTGCAATTGCACTACTAGATATTTATATAAAGGATATAAAAATGCTGATTCGAAGGGGCACATGCACCCCAGTGTTTGTAGCAGCGCTATCAACAGTAGCCAAATTATGGAAAGAGCCCAAATGTCCATCAACTGGTAAATGGATAAAGACAATTCACGTACAATGGAATATTACTCAGTGATCAAAAATAATGAAATCTTGCCATTTGTAACAATGTATATGGAACTAGAGTGTATTACACTAAGTGAACTAAGTCAATCAGAGAAAGACAAACAAATACCATATGATTCACTCATATGTGGAATTTAAGAAACACAACAGATGAACATATGGGAAAGGAAGGAAAAATAAGATAAACACAGAGAGAGAGGCAGATTATAAGAGACTCTTAAATACAGAGAACAGAGTGAGGGTTGCTGGAGGGGAGGTGGGTGGGGGATGGGCTAGATGGGGGATGGGCATGGAGGAGGGCACTTGTTGGATGAGCGCTGGGTTTTATATGTGAGTGATGAATCGCTGGGTTCTACTCCTGAAACCAATACTACACTGTATGTTAGCCGACTTGGATTTAAAACAAAAACAAGGGGCGCCTGGGTGGCTCAGTCGGTTAAACGTCCGACTTCGGTTCAGGTCATGATCTCGCGGTTCGTGGGTTCGAGCCCCGCATCGGGCTCTGTGCTGACAGCTCAGAGCCTGGAGCTGCTTCTGATTCTGTGTCTCCCTCTCTCTCTGACCCTCCCCTGCTCACGCTGTCTCTCTCTCTCTCTCTCGCAAAAATAAATTTTAAAAAATTTAAAAATTAAAAAATAAAAAAAAACAAAAACAGGTGTCCTACATCAGAGTCAAAAAGTCATAATGAAGTGGAATCTGGAAAAACAAGAGAAAGGAGCTAGTTGCCGAGAGAAATGGACAACAGGAAATGAGGAAAGAGAAGAGAGGAGACCATCTGATATCCTTCTACGCCTCATGAAACCTACACGTTCCTTCCAATAAACTTAAAAAAGAAAAAAACAAAAACAAAAAAAGTGACTACCTGGGGAAGGTACAGCAAATCTACTTTAGGCAAATATGACTCCTGTTACAGCCTTTTAGAGAGGCTTGAGGAGGAGAGAATGCCATCGGGGTCGGGGTCAAACTTACAGAGACCGCTTTGTCCAAGTTCACTGTTTTGCTTAAAGAAGCTTGGAATCTCTATGGTCCAGTGAAATATGATAAATTCATGTTACTACCCCGACCACAAAGCCAAAGGCATGAAGGCACAGAATTCACAATGATTCATCCTGTGGCTCTCTCTCTTTTTTAAAAAAAAATTCTTTTATTTATTTTTGAGAGACAGAGAGAATGAGTGGGGGAGGGGTAGAGAGAGGGGAACAGAGAATCTGAAGCAGGGTCTGAGCTGTCAGCACAGAGCGTGATGCGGGGCTTGAACTCACGAACCGTGAGATCATGACCTGAACTGAAGTTGGGTGCTCAACCGACTGAGCCACCCAGCTGCCCTTTTTAACTGTGTCAAAGGCACAGAATATCTTATCACATCACTAACCCAAGAGCCACACTCCTTGTCCCTTGTCCAAGGGTCAAACACACACTCACTGTTGTGCAATCCTGCTGGACTGGGTGGGGCCGCACATTTGCAAGCACATAAAAACCAGTTCGAGAGGATTTGGGAGTGAATCAGTTACCAATAAACCCTATGTTCCTCGTCTTCTGTGACCACGGGGATTCTTAGAGGCCATGAGGCAGACGTTTATCTAGAAGTGTCCTCACTTACTTGCAGACTCTGCAGACCCCCGTAGGCCGTAAAGAGAAGCAGAAATCCAAAAGAAACCACGAGGACGTTCTTCAGGCTTCTTTCCATCATGCCGATTCAAGGTGTCAACCATCAGCGGACCTGTAGGTTCGTCGTTCCCTAAAAGAAACCAATGGGGCACAGGAAAAGCGGTCTGTATACCAAGAAGTCACATTCTCTCTCTCATGAGAGTTAGAGACACATAGGTCATTAAAGCTGCTGGGAGTTCATGAACTCGATTATCACCGACACCGTGAAGGACTATGGGCGCTGTTATCTATTCAGTTTCTCTGCAATCCAAGTAACTACTCTCTAACGGGGCAAAAGATCGGGGCTCCTATCAGCTTGAACTTGTACATTTCCCCTCTTAATTTCTAGTAGATATAGTCCTTACGGTAACGATTTTCATGTTATATATATTATATAGCGTAATACATGTATAATATAATTACGTTATACTATATATATAATGGTACCTTTCACATTAAAAGAAATTGTCAATGGTGCAGAATGTGGATGTAACCTTTGGTCTTAAAGAACAGGGTGTAAATGTGAGCTTCAAGATACATAGCTCAGCTTCTGAAAAACGGTTAACGTGATTGTAAGATCCAAGGGCCAAAGTATTTTTTAAAATTTTTTAATGTTTATTTATTTTTGAGAGAGAGAGAGAGACAGAGTGTGAGAAAGGGAGGGACGGAGAGAGAGAGGGAGACACAGAATCCAAAACAGGCTCCAGGCTCTGAGCTGTCAGCACAGAGCCTGATGTGGGTCTCGAACCCACGAACTGTGAGCTCATGACCTGAGCCGAAGTCAGATGCTTAGCCGACTGAGCCACCCAGGCACCCAGGCTTGAGGAACCTCCATACTGGTTTCCAGAGTGGCCGCACCGTTTGCATTCCCACCGACAATGCACGAGGGCTCCCCTTTCTCTGCATCCTCTCCAACACTTGTTTCCTGTGTTGTTAATTTTAACTATCCTAACAGGTGGAAGGTGATATCTCATTGTGGTTTTGATTTACATTTTCTAATGATCTGAGATGTGTGCATTTATTCATGTACCTGTTGGCTTTCTGTGTATCTTCTTTGGAGAAATGGCTATTAAGGTCCTTTGCCCATTTTGTAATTGGGCTGTTTATTTGTTTTTCATTCTTTTTTGCTATTGAGTTGTATGCATTCTTTATGTATTTTGGATATTAGGCTCTTATCAGATATATGGGTTGCAAATATTTTTCCCATTCTGTAGGTTGTCTTTTCACTTTGTTGATGGTTTCTTTAGCTGAGCAGAAGCTTTTTGTTTGATGTAGTCCCACTCGTTTTTGTTTGTTTGTTTGTTTTGTTGCCTGTGCTGTAGGTGTCACATCCAGACATCACCACCTAGAGTCATGTCAAGGAGATTTATTGCTAAGTTTTCTTCTAAGCATTTCATGGTGGCAGGTCTTATAGTTAAGTCTTTAACCATGTTGAGTTAAATTCTTCTGGGTGGAGTAAGATATGGGCCCTGTTTCATTCTTTTCCATGTGAATATCCAATTATTCCAGCACCATTTATTGAAAAGACTGTCTTCTTTTCTCCATTGAATATCCTTGGCCCTCTTGTCAAACATTAGTTAACTGTATGATGCTTGGGTTTATCTCTGGGGTCCCATTTCTGTTCCATTGGTGTATTCATCTCTTTTTATGCCAGTAGCATACTCTTTTGATGATTACTGCTTTATAGTATCTCTTCCAATCAGGGAGTGATGTTTTCTGCATTGTTCTTAGGATTTCTTTGGCTATTTGGGGACTTTTGTGGTTCCATATAAATTTTAGGAGGTGTTTTCCACTTCTGTAAAAAATGCCATTGGAATCTTGACAGAGATTACCTTAAATCTATAGAAGGCTTCTGGTTGTATTGGCATTTTAGCAAAATTAATTCTTCCAATCCATGAACATGGGATACTTTTCCATTTATTTGTGTCTTCCTTGATGTCTTTCATCAATGTCTTGTAGTTTTCAGAGTACAGATCTTTCACCTCCTTAAATTTATTCTTAAGTATTTTGTTTTTGATGTTATTATAAGTGGGATACATTTCAATTATTTCCTTTTGTGAACATTTATTGTTGGTATATAGAGACACTGCTGATTTTCATATGTTGATTTTGTATCCTGCAACTTTACTGAACTCATTGATTAGATTTAAGAGTTGTTTGGTTAAATCATTAGGATTTTCTCTCTATAAAATAATATCATTTGCGAATAGAGCCAATTTTACTTCTTCCCTTTTAATCTAATCCCTTTTATTTCTTTTTCGGGCCTGACTGCTCTAGCTAAGACTTCTAGTATTATGTTGAATAGAAGTGGTGAGAGCAGGCACCATTGTCTTCTTCTTGGTCTTAGAGGAAAGGTTTTCAAACTTTCACTATTGAGAATGATGTTAGCTATGGGCTTATCATATATGGTCTTCATGATGTTCAGATATGTTCTTTCTATAGCTAATTTGTTAAGAGTTTTTATTCAGAAAAAACGTTGAATTTTGCCAAGTGCTTTTTCTGCCTCTGTTGAAATGATTGTATGATTCTTTTCTTTTATTCTATAAATGTGATATATCACAACGATTGATTTTTATATGTCGAACTATCCTCACATTCCAAGAAGTAAATCTTGGATTTTTTGATCATGGTGAACCATTCTTTTATTGTGCTGCTGAATTTGGCTTGCTAGTGTCTTATTGAGAATTTTGTATCAATATTCATCAGGGATATCGACCTGTAGGCTTTTTGTTTGCTTGTTTGCTTTTCTGGTAGTGTCCTTTTTTAGATTTGGTATTAAGATAATGCTGACCTCATAAAATGAGTTTAGAAACATCTTCCCCTCTTCAATTTTTTGGAAGAGCTTGAGAAGAATTAGTGTTAATTCTTCTTTAAATGTTTGATAAAATTCACTGATAAAGCCATCTGGTCCTGGGCTTTTCCTCATTGGGAGATTTTTTTATTACTTAGTCTCCTAGAAATTTGTTCATATTTTTTATTTCTTCCTCATTTAGTCTTGGTAATTATATGTTTCTAAAATTTTTTTTCCATTTTTTTCTAGGTTGTCCAGTTTGTTGGCATATAGTTTCTCCTCATAGCCTCTTATGATCCTTCGAATCTCTGTGGAATCCACTGTAATGTTTCTTTTTTCATTTATAATTTAGTTAATTTGAGTCCTTTCTCTTTTGTCTTTGGTTAGGTAACGGTTTGTAAATTTTATCATTTCAAAGAACCAAGTCTTACTTTAGCTAATCTTTTCTATTGTTTTTCTGTTCTTTATTTCATTTATTTCTGCTCTAATCTTTATTATTTCCTTTCTTCTTCTAACTTTGTGTTCACTTTTCCCTTAAGGCATCAATCAAGTTCAGTTGTTTATTTGGGATCTTTTTTGCTTCTTAATATAGATATTTATTTCAATAAACTTCCCTCTTAGAACTGTTTTTCCTGTACCCCACAAGTTCTGATCCGTTATGTTTCCATTTTTGTTTCTCTCAAAAAACATTTTTATTTCTCCTTTAATTTCTTCTTTGATCCATTAGTTGTTTAGGAGAGTGTTGTTTATTTTTCATGTGTTTATAAATTTTCCCGTTTTCCATTTGTTATTGATTTCTGGGTTCACGACATTGTGGTCAGAGAAGATACTTGATATAATTTCAATCATTCAGAATTTGCTAAGACTTGTATTGTGGTCTAACATATAGTTTATCCTAAAAATAGTGCATGTGCACCTGAAAAGAATGTGTGTTAGAATGCTCCATACATGTCTTTTAGAGCCATTTGGTCTACAGTGTTGTTCAAATCTGTTGTTTCCACATTGATTCTCTGTATGATCTTCCCACTGCTGAGAATGGGATATTAAAGTTCTTAACTATTATTGTATTCCTGTCAATTTATCTTTTACCTCTGCTAGTTTCTCCTGTGTATATTTAGGCGTTCCAATGTTGAGTACAGAAATATTTACAATTGTATTTTTTTGATGTATTGACCCTTTTGTCATCATTTAATAATCTTTGCCTCTTTGTTACCATTTTTAGTTTAAAGTCTGTTTTGTCCAGCACAGATATATCTACCCCTGCTTTGTTGTTGTTACCATTTGTGAAATCTCTTTTTCCATCCCTTCACCTTCAGTGTGTGAGTGTCTTTAAGGCTAACATGAGCCCCTTCTAGACAGCATATTATTTGGTCTGGTTGTCTATCCATTCAGCCATTCTATGTCTTTTAACTGGAGAATTCAATCCCTTTATGTTTAAAGTAATTAGGGATAGGTAAGGACTTACTATTGTCATTTTATTAATTATTTTCTGGTTTTTTTTTGTGTTTTTTTTGTTTTGTTTCATTTTATGGGGGTTTTTGTTTTTTGTTTTTGTCTTTGACTGTTGACAATTTAATTACAATGTGTCTCAGTGTAGCCCTAATTGGGTTCAACCTATTTGAGGTCCTTTGGACCTCATGGATCTGAATGTCCATTTCTCTCCCCAAGTTTGGGGAGTTCTCAGTCACTGTTACTTTAAGTATAATTTCTGCTCCTTTCTCCTCTTGTCCTTCTGGAATTTCCATAATGTGAGTATTGTTTCTTTTTGTTGTGTCCTGTAATTCCCATAGGCTACCTTCACTCTTTGTCATTTTTTTATCTTTTTGCTCCTCCTCCATAATTTTCAATGTCCTGCCCTCCAGGACACTGATTCTTTATTCTGCATGGTTGAGTCTACTTTAAAAAACTTCCTTCTATTGAATTCTTCAGCTCAGTTGTTGAATTTTTCAACTCCAGGATTTCATTTGCTTGTTTTGATGGTCACTATCCCTTGTTGAACTTCTTATTTTGTTCATGCATTGTTTTCCTAATTTTGTTCAGTTGTCTGTCCCTGTTCTTGCACCTCACTAAACTTCCTTAAGAGGATTATTCTGAATTCTCTCTCTGACGGTTCATAGATCTCCATTTCTTTAGAGTCAGTAATTGGAGCTGCACTGGTTTCCTTTGGTGGTGTCATAGTTACCCGGTTTTTCATGACCCTTGATTCATTACACTGGTATCTGTGCCTTTGAGTAACTGAGCTCTTCTTGTCGACCTCACAGATTTGTTTTGGCCGAGACAGTTCTTCACCAGTCAGCTCCATCTGAGTTTCTGGGTGTGTCTGCTGGTAATGTCCTTGGGCAGACAGGTCCTACTATTACAGTCTATTTTTGGCAGGGCAACTCTTCCTGCTCTGTGGGTGGGAATTGGGCTTGTGCTGCTGGCTGAGAACTGTTGAATAGGACTGCTGGTTTGGTTCCCTACCCACGTGAGGCTGTAGGATGGGCTTCATGGTGGGCTGGACTCTCTCGTCAGATTTACTAGCTGGCCGGGACTGGGTACTGTATTCAGTACTAGATGGGGCTATGAATTAGTTCTCTGCCTTGGCAGGACCACAGGGCCAGGACCTGTACAGCTCACGGTTTGGGGACCTGAATCAGGCCAGAACTCTGTGGTCCGGGGAGGCTACTGGTTTGCTCTGCAGATGGGAGCAGTCACAGGCTGGGCTCTCTTTCAAGTGTCACTGTACATAGGACTGTTGAATGGGCGAGGCAGCTTCCCACGTGCTTTGGTGAGGTTCCCTGGTCTGACAGGCTGAAACTGTATCCAGTGACAAGCGGGGCTGTGAATCAGATGTGCAGGGGTGCCCAGGAACAACAGCTCTGAAGCTGGTAAAGTTCTTTTTTTCTTGTCTTAACTCAAGCCAACCCACGCCCCAAGCTCCCTGGGAGAACAGGGCTGCTAGCTCTGCTCTGCGAATTACCGGCGTGGTCTGCCCTTCTCTCTGCTCGAGCGCTGCTGGGTCACACGGCTTCTGGGAGTTGCCACCAACCCTTGTGTGTATATGTCGCTGGAAGACACTGCACCGTGGATGGGGCTGTGTCTCAGCCCCTATGCCTGGGCGGGAAGAGGAAAAGATCCTCCCGGTTCCTCTCAATTTCCCAAACAGGCTGTCTGGTTAGGAGGGGCCGGCAGCTACCCTGGGACTTGGCTGAGTATTAATTTCCCTGCCGTGTGCAGCACAGGAAGCCTCCCCGTTCAGAACTGGCTTTCTGGGGGGCCATTGGCTCTGCCCGCCCGCCCGCCTCTGGGCTCGACAGCACCGGGCTGCACGGCTTCCAGGACTGGGTGCCAGCCCTTCCGCTCGAACGGGGCTAGAAGGCGGTCTCCGCAGTGAGCGGGGCCGTGACTCAGCTTCTTGCCTGGGCACGGGCGAACTGGGCTCCGGGGCTGGCGGGATCCTCGTCTGGGCATCCGAATCAGGCAGATCCGTACCCCACCCGGCCCCCCGGTCAGACCAGGCCCCTGACTGTTGCAGTTTTGCAGTGGAACAAGACCTCTCGTTGAGATACTGCTTGGGCGCTGCAAATACGAACTTGGTCTGCCCAGATCCAAGTGCTGTCGCGAGCCCCTCCCCCCTTCTCCCTCAGTCCCATTCCCAGTGGTTGAGCCCCACACATCCCCCGACGATCCCCATGGTGCGAAATCAGATTAGAGCCTCCCACAAAATGACTCACAATGGTGGGGAGCCTAGTTGTGACCCCGGGTTCCCTTTTCCCACCGGGGGAACCAGAGGCTCAGGGGAGAGGCTGGTGCTATGCTGGCCTGGGGAAGGGGCAGTGTGGTCAGCGTGTGGCTGCGTGGCCACGTCTCTTACCTTTCTGAGGCAGGGGGTCCTGGTCTCTGGGGTGCAGGCGGTGCCGCAGCCTCACTCCCCTGTTCCAGGATTCTCCCAGTGGTGTCGTTCTGGAATACTTTTGAGTGGTTCTGGCAAGAGGGAGTGAAGTCAAGGACAGCTTTGTCGCCGTATTAGTGATGTCATCCCAGAATATTTCCTAAGAGAGGTCCCCCAGGGCCGTGCCCAGGCTGTGCCAGGATGAGGGAGGTTTAGAGGAGCCCACAACATGTTCCTCGTAACCGGAGGGACCTAGCCTCCAAAGTGTGTGCTCACTAATTGACACACTTCTGCAGGTATGTGGCTGGGACTGGGACGAGAAGGGGAAATTCCAGAAAGCTGTCTTGACTTGTCAGCCAGTTTGAACATTGTTGGCAAAACACATAACTGGAACTGTGAACCCCGGGCCGGGGTGAGCCTCAAACGGCTGACATCTTCGGCGAGTCAAAAATACCCATAATTACCTCTTTCTTTAAAATTACCATTAACACCTTATCACTTGAAGGGAAAAAAAGATGATTTTGTAGATCTGCTTGAATCCTCGCGATCGCTTACTGAATATTAAGGTGAAAGACTTAGTGTCTGGCCCACCACTGAGGCCACGAATGTTCTAGAAGCCCATGGGGTTCGGCAGGCGGGAGGTTTCCCCGCCACTAGGTGCCGCTGTTTGGCTAACACCAAGCTCCCGGAAAGTTCCCAGAGAGGGGAGTCCTAGAAGATCCATTTTAAATCCGCATACGTCCAGCTAAGAAGCTAACGATAGCCTTCGTTCTAGGGAAGTCTAATCAGGGATTTGCTCTTTTAAAGAAATTACTTCTGGAAGCAAATTAATATCAATTTTCTTGACATTTACACCTGATATCTTTGTTAATAAAAGCAGCACCACACAAATTGAAATTTGCTGTATTCATTACTTACACTTTCATCTGATACAGATGAAAAATGTATATGTAAGGAATGGAGCAAATTATTGCTTAAGTTTGGAATTCTTAACACTTTGGAAATAAATGTATTTGGTGCTTTTTTTTTTTTTTCCAGGAAGAGCAATTTATATTCTCTGATCCCTGGCTTCAGAAAGCGTTCTCTTAATCTCTTAACAAGTGTTTGAAAGCACCTGAAGGCTCGGAGGGGCGGGCTGGCCCATAGGTGAGGCGCGCACCTGTGACAGCACCTGTGACAGCACCTGTGACAGCACTCGGGCTAGGCGGTCCTCTGGAGTTGGGTGGGCGTCCTCCTGGGTCCTGTCCTCCCTCAGCCAAGGCCCCTTCAGCTCCTCAACAGTTATCAGAGAGCGCGGACACCCGCTCAGGACAAACTCAGCAGAAGCAGGGCCCAGAGAAGGCCCTGAAAGACCCCAAACTATGTTCACACTCACGGTGCTCACGATGTATATCGGCCCTCAGAGCCGTGCTGAGACTCTGGGTCTTTCCTGCCCCCCCACCCCGTCCCTCACACTCATTCCTACCGGGCCATGTGAGAGGTCTGACTGTGCGCCCGCGTCTCCCACAGGAGTCTGCAGAGCCCCCGACCCATGGCTTCTGGAAAGGCTAAGCACCCTCATCTTGTACCGAGAGAAGGAGGCTGGCAGGCTGCGGTTAGCACTCATGACACCTTTCGTGTGCCCCTCCAGCGAGCATGCCCCGCCACCGAATGAGGGGAAACTCCCCGCTCCATGCTCTTGTATTTGGATATATATTTTTTAAAAATTGTTTTTAACACTTCATTATATTTGAGAAAGAGAGAGGGGGAGGAGGGGCAGAGAGAGAGGGAGACACAGAATCTGAAGCAGCTCCAGGCTCTGAGCTGTCAGCACAGAGCCCGACGTGGGGCTCGAACCCACGAACGGTGAGATCATGACCTGAGCTGAAGTCGGACGCTCAACCGACTGAGCCCCCCAGGTGCCCCTTACTCCCATATTTGGGATGGGAAGGGAGGCACCAGGTTTAGCGCACACACGTGTGCACACGCACACACGCCAGGTTTAGTGCACACATGTGTGCACACGCGCCAGGTTTAGCGCACACGCGTGTGCACACACGCCCCTTTTGTTTTTCACGTGCATGTCCTCTCCCTCAGATAGGCCTTCTGCTGCCTGAGCGACAGCACCGGCTTCTGCAGTCCTTCAGGCTACTTGCCCTGTGTCAGGTGTGCCATCAGCACCCAGAATCGGATCTGGACACCGATGGAACTCAAGGGCCCCTGTCCCCCCACAGAGGCCTCATACTACGGAAGGGACCAGACAGTAAGCAACCAAGCAAACAGAGAAATCAAACAAGTTCAGGTGGGGTGCACGTTGCGCCCCAGAAAAGCAGGTCGCATGATGGACGGTATGGGCAGGGGGATCACACTCAGCTCCCCGGCCCCGCCCCCCACCCCCCCATCTCCGTGAAGGTGACAGAAAGGCTGCCTGGCTCCACTGATGCCGCCCCACACGGGTCTTCCCCCCACAGAAAGTGAGAGTTCCAGCCCACATCCCGTGAGCCCGGCAGAACCCGAGGCCTTCTGCTTGAACAGGGTCCCGCGGAGCCCTGTGAGTAGCTCTGAAAGCTGGGACAGTCAAGGGCCAAATGCACCTTTGCCCATGATCCCCAGGCGAGGGGCAAAGCGGTGCTCATGCTGGAATGTTCCGGGTAGTTTCCAATCCATTATTTTGTCTGCCCAGGCAAAGCTTCAGGGATGTAAAACTACCTTGGTAAATCTCCAAGGATAATTTTGTGCCTTTGATCCCGCAACGTGCAAACATCCGTAGTTTGAATTATGTCCCCAAAGTCAGTATCGCCACGCGTGGGGATCTTACCTAGTTCTGTGCCTCCGTGGCTCCGGTCATTATGTTGGCACGTGGCTTCTTGCACCGTGGAGAACGCTGGATGCTCGCCTTTGGTCGCAAGGAGAGTAACGACTCTATTCAGTAGGTACGCGGGGAAACCCTGCCTAAGACCTCAGCGAGTCACATGACCTGTTTGCACATTACAGGTCCCCCTGCGGCTGCTTCTCTGGGAGCTCCTGGACTCTCTCTGGAAAGATTTCAAGCAAGATGTGGAAAGGCAGACTGGATGAGAGTGCGGTGTGGCTGAGAACACCTTACAAAGACTTCTACTGAAAACTACCGCTGGATTTTTTTAACAAAAATAGCACAAGCCCATTTTAATGAAAAAAAAAAAAATCATCTCCTGTGGCTCAGAAACAAAACAAATGAGCAAATAAAGAAAAAGAGAGACGAATCAAAAAACAGACGCTTAAGGACAGAGGACACACTGGTCGCCGGAGGGGAAGCGTGGGGGATGGGAACTGGGGATCGACGGCTGGGCGGGTGGCGTGGTGATGAACGCTGTGTGGCGTGTGGAATTGTCGAATCCCCACCTTGTACACCGGAATCTCATACAACGTTGTGTGTTAACTGTGCTTCAATAAAAAATGAAGGAATTTAATAAGAAAAAAAAATCACGCACACATGTGATATGCATCTGTGCATATAAACATGCGCACAGGTACATACGTGTGCGCACCTGAATACAATGAGCTTACGAGCAGACTCAGGCCAAACTCTTCTCTGGACAACAGACGTGTGGGCATCGGGGGCTCGCGCCCTCTGCTCGATGCACCTGTATTCTGTTCCTGCTTTTTTAGGGAAAAGCATTTGCTTTCAAAAAGAATAAAGATTTGTATTTTATTGTTATTTTTTCTAGAGAAAGAGAGCAAGGGTGCACGAGCCGGGGAGGGGCAGAGAGAGACTCTCAAGCAGGCCCGGTGCCCGGCACGCTCGGGCTTGCGAACGGTGGGGTCACAACCTGAGCCGAAGCCGAGTCAGACGCTTAGCTGACTGAGCCCCCCAGGCCTCCCCAGAATAAACATTTTTAAAGGAAAATATATTTCTATAAAGCGTTTTGTTCTAAAGAACTGTAAACATGAGCCTAAAACTCTGAATCATTTCTAGGCCTCTGATCTCATCGGTGGCCTCTCTGAGGCGTCCCCAGCCGCCCCGAAGCCAGTGCAGACAAGCACCCAGGCACCTGCCCCCAGAAACCACTAGCCCTGCTCTCAGCTTCCTGTGCCTCCACGCGGCACGGGCATCCCTTGGAAGTGCGGCGGTCCCGCCACGGCCACCCCGCTGTTGGGTGACAACTCCTCCCCGCTGCTTGCACACGGGATTGGCCTGGCCTGTCTGCGATGAGGCGGGGAGAAGCAGGGCATGGGCTTGGGCCCCTGGAGGCGGCCTGGCCGCGGCCGTGCACACGGCTCCCTGCGTTCTGCTGACGTCACCTGTGGGGCAGCTTGGCCGTTGAAGCCGGGGTTCGGCCACCGGGGCCCGCGTCCCCATTCCCAAGGCAGGGTGCCCGGCTGGTGTGAGCCTGGGGCCTCCCACAGAGACGTCTCCCTGAGTGTGTTTCACCAGCCGGGATCGGCCGCGCACCTGCTGTGTCCGCCGGCCTTCGGAGCCCCGCCGCGGGGCTGCCCCTCACCTCGCGACCCGGTTTTCTGGGGGAAGCTGTGCGTGGGTTCTGCGAGCAAAAGCCTGCCTTTCCAAGTCTTTCTCCAGCATGACGTGTTAGTCACGTCACGGTCTTTACTGCCTTCCCGGTGGCCGTGGCTCGAGCTCTGTTTTGTGACGTGGGATGGGAGCGAGGGTGCAGGGAGGAAAGTCACATTCGCAGCCTTCGGACTCGTTTCTTGTCCGCGGCTTTCCGCTCACGGCCCCGGTGCTTCAAGCGGCTCCTTGCTGCGTCCACGCAGCTGCTCACCGTGCTCGACCCCTTTCTCAGCGGCACGCGGCGCCGTCCTCAGGGTCTGCGGCAGAAAACGTGACTTACAATTTAAAAATAAACACACAGCAGACGGGCGCCTGGGTGGCTCAGGCTGTTAGGCATCCAACTCCTGATTTCAGCTCAGGTCATGATCTCACAATGTGAGTGTGAGGCCCGAGTCGGGCCCTGAGTTGACAGCGCGGAGCCTGCTTGGGATTCTCTCTGTCACCGCCTCTGTCTCTGCTCCTACCCCGCTCATGCTTGCTCTTTCTTTCAAAAATAAAAAAGCATTAAAAAATAATAAAAATAAATAAAAATAACCCCACAGAAAAGCCTTTTCCTGCTGCAGTCGACAGTGGCTGGGGTTTGGAAGCGTCCGTGCGTGTCCCTCCAGCCACACTCGCGGCTCTGGTGTCTGCAGAGGCTCATTTGTGCCGCGCAGGGCGGCCAGGGGGGAAGCTGAGAAGCCCCACGTCAGCCTGGCGTCCCGGGGTCTGACTGGCGTCTTGTCCTGTGTTTTGCACTTGACATTCAGTAAATACTCTTGGATTCAGAACGCAGACTCTGCCAGACCAAGAGAACGCCTGACTTGTGACTCTGACTTCCCCAGAAGGGATCTGACATTCTGTGATTCTCTATAAGACCCTCTACCGAAGTGGCCTGGTGTCCGGAAGAGCCGATGTGCTGTTGAAACGTTTGCGAATTACTGTACTTTGGGATCCTAAGTTTTGACCGATGTTGCTAATTGGAAGTTCTTCTTCTTTACAAAACTCTTTCAACAAATAAGCAGTGAAAATGTCTCCTTCATCGTTATGAGGGGTCCCTTGTCATTCAGACCCACTACTAATGAATGGAAGTTAAAGTGGACGTGTGTGCATGTGTATGTATCTGTGTGTGTACGTGTATGTGTGCCTGTGTGTGTATATGTGTGTGCTTATATGTGTGTATACATGTGCTTGCATATGCGTGAGTGTGCATGTGTACACATAGGTGTGTTCATACGTGTGTGTGCGTGTGCGTGTGCACAAGTGCCTACCATCTGCGCGGTTCCCAGGTTTCTTTTAGTGGCCTTTAGGTGTCCTTAGTCTGCAGGTTCAAGTCACAGACTGACTTCTGATAACTACGCGTGTATGAGAGGGTCAAGGGGCCTCATGTACACGGAAGGGGGTAATTGCGGCCATTTCCCAGGAGCCTGGGCTCGGGCAAACCTCCCTTGTCGGGCGGGAGCTCCTTTGGCTTAGCAAAAAGTACATGTTCACAAAAATTAAGTATTCTTTCCGAAATATAGAAACTAACCCAAATGTTTTTCAAGTGCGTGCGATCCAGGATGATCTTTGGTAAGTAAAAGCTAGCTTGGTTTTGTTGGTTTACTTAAAATAGGCTTGTCTTCAGAGGTATCGATATCAAATATAATGTGACATAGAATCTTTAGTCTACCTGAGTCTACTGAAAGCCAGATAGGCTCGTGTTACCTCTTGTACAAAATTTGTCAGCAAGAGAAATAACAAGATGATGGAGAATGGTTTAACGTCTCATGAAATTTTCACAAACAATCTAACTATAATTGTGAAAAACGGAATTAAATCGATGTAAGATAAAAGCTCATAAATAAACTTTTCAAGAATAATTATGTTTTATGATATGTCTACTTAAAAATATTTTCCAAAATCTAGGGGCACCTGGGTAGCTCAGTCACTTAAGCGTCTGACTCTTGATGCTTTCTGCTCAGGTCATGATCTCACAGTTCCTGAGTTCGAGCCTTGCATCAGGCTCTGTGGTGACAGTGCAGAGGCTGCTTGGGATTCTCTCTCTCCCTCCCTGTCTCTCTTTGCCCTTCCCATACTTTCAAAATAAATAAAGAAACTTAAAAAAAAGTATCTTCCAAAGTTTTCTTGGTAACTTGAAACCTTAAAATCTTACTGAATTAAATGATAGATATTCATTAAATAGTCAGATCTTTTCCAAATACGATAAAAAACTGAAATGAAGGTTATCTACTTTTTGGCTTCTTATTAAAGAGGAACTAAAGATATTTGAGCCGATTTGTAAACAATTTTGTGCCACTTTGAAATATCTACTCTGAAGAAGAATATACCTTCTGGGAATTACAAAATGTATTTATAAAGAAGCCAATCTATAGAATGTCAGTGTAACCAAGAGTCCACAATTTTTTTCTTGACTTTCACTAAAAATGAAGGATTTTAAGGGTTAAAATTTTGAATCAGTACATATAATTAAAACCACCAGAAATAATAAGGCTGAAAGGAAACAACCGTCTAAGGAAAGTAGACTGTTTTTTTGCGTGAGGAAAGGTAGGTTTTTGTTGTTGTTAATAAGTGAGAATTTTGTCCTAAGGTAGAATGACTAGTATTCCCGAATAAGAAGCAAAACCTGAATGGATATTAAAAAAAAAAAAAAAAGTCATAGCAGGTTCGTAGAAAAAGAAACTTGGAAGGGAATTGTGTTTGTGGTCAGGCTGGCTGAGATCAGAATGGATTTAAGTTGTTAAAGGATGAGCCTGACTATCAAGTACATCGGTGCAGAATCAGAGTGCGTTTTTCTCTTGTTAAAAGGACAATGTTTTCCTGGACTATTGGTCTGCTCTTGATAAGAGATTGTGAAGTTTTTATCTGTTTGGTCATCTTTCTGGAAAGCAAAGACTGTGTGTCTTCCCGGAGTGTCCGTGCTTTATGTCGTTGTCGGGTCTTTGATTATGTGGGATGGCCGGGTCTGCTCCACAGAAGGGCCGAGGTTTACTCACAACTGTGTGACCTTCTGTGTCTGCCTGAAACATCTTCTACTTCCAGTTTGGTTCAATAGATAATTAAGCCTTGTTTCATAATGATGTGTGACCCTATTTGATCAAATGTTCAAATTTTCTGACATTTTGACAACTTCCCCCCAAATCGAGTTCTAAATGGAGCCTTCCTGACCTCAAATGAACTCTGAGACTTCCCAGAGGGACCCTGGCAGAAAAGACGTGAAGCCAAGCAGGCTCACGTGACATGTTAACAGTGTGGGGAGTGCTGTCAGACGGGGGGGATGGGGGCCCCCTGGTCACGTGTGCACGGATGTGTGTTACCCTGTAGGTGTCCAGACATCATGAACGTCGTAGAAATGTGTCTATACCCTCATTGTCCAATCGTGGTTTAAATCGGTGACTGGCGCAGAAATAACTACATTTCTTTGTCAGATGGGCTCTCATCGCATCTGTGACCGCCGCCGTTCTAGAAAGTCTTTGTGTCATTTGCAGTCATTGCTTTGTTCAGATGCTTTTTCGAAGTGCCTCATTTTGACACAGATTCATGGAAAGGCTCTGACAAGCGCAGGTGTCTGACAACGTTCGGATCACATGCCTGGACTCGAGCCTCCCTGCACGGACCACACCCCAGGGGGCAGCCAAGCCAGCGGCTCGCACCTTGGGTCCACGTGTCTCAATGAAAAAGAGGCTCCTTCAGACTCTGGAAACCCCCGGTGGCTGTGGACGTGAGAGGCCGTGGGGCAGCTCGCTCTCCTGACCTCACACGTCCACTCTGCCATCTCGGTGTGAAGCCTTTATCATTCCTTTTGCTGTTTTACTATTTGACTTTTCTGTTCATGAAGGGAAGACAATGTCCCTTAACTCAGGTAACAATCGCCAAATCTACCGCCAAGGCGCAGGGCTTTCTCGCTACAATGGGTTTAGATAATAGGATTGCTTTAGAGTGCTTACTGGCTGAGCCAGTCTACACCACAGAAAACCCCTCCCGCTGCGCCTGGATGGATGCCACTGGTGTCATCACAATCACAGGAAATGACAAGCCACTCGGTAAAGCCAGGCTGATGCCCTTTCTGGTACATTCTCCAATTTATTTGATAGCAGCTGGCATGGCTCGCGGTGGCCTGGTTTTACCTGTCGTGGTCACCGCGGGGGTCTCTCGGGCACCGCGTTCTCTCCCAGGTTTGAAGCACAAGCTCCCAGGCTTCAGCAGGACATCACGCAGTCGCGGGCACCACGAGTAAGAGAAGCCAGGCGGTCAGCAAAGATGGCTCTTCCGAAGACCCGGAGACACAACCTACGAGTCTCACAGTGAGACAAGAGTCACTCAACTCGGACGTGCCCGAGGGTGGCACTAATGCCATAATCGTGGTCAGCCCCTTGAGGATGGAGTGTGACCACAGGGCGGACATACCAATGAACTTGGTTTACCAAGGCGGCCGCGAGGCTGAGGAGGCTCTAATACTTCTGCAGCCTAGGTAACAGAGCAAGATCGAAGCCCAAAATGTCTCAGGGCAAGGAGTCAAACGTAAGGACAACCGGTCAGAAACAGTCCCCTAGGCTCTATGCTTCAGCCCATCAGCAATTTCCTTATTTTGCCTTTTCTCTGTACGGGTCTTTCCCAGGCCTCTCTCCACGCAGGACTGCCAAACGCTTCTGGTTTGTTGCTGCTCCGTTGAAATCAATTTTGCTCAATAAACTCTTTAAATGTTTATTGTGCCTCAGTTTACCTTGTAACAGTGTCTTCCTCACATCGCTCATCAGGCTCTCCACCTCTGGCAGATGGTTGGTAAATCGAGAAGGAGAAGATGAATAACTATCGATCTTATACATTTCCAGTTACAGCACGCAAATCATCTTATGACTGTAGTTGTGTATTCAAACCCCCCAAGGGAAGGAGGAGAAGTCTGAGTTTCCATCTCTCCTTCCTAAGAATGACACTGACCTTGGGTCACGTAGGAAATAATTCTTCCTCTACACTTGGAAGTTCTCAGCTGGAAACCCTGTAACAGGAGACAGGATTACAAGAGAAAAACGAATGTAAGTTTATTAACATGTATACGTGGGAGACGCCCAGGGAAAAATGAGCAACTCCCAGAAATGGCTCAGAGCTCAGGATTAATTAAATACCATCTTTAGCTGAAGACAAGAGGAGAAGGGGTGGGGGAGACCGGTTATGGGCGGTGACCAGGAGGAACACGGTGAACAAGGGGAAGGTTGCTGTCTTCTCTGCTGACAAGATTCCCTCGTGTCGAGTCACCTCCTCTTCCTGATACAGGAGGAGACACCCTCACAGATGGGGATTTCCTTTATAAATGTAATTGTCACCTACAAAAGGGCAACTTCCTGTTTCAGAGCTTCTCCTGTGTCCGCCATTTCTCAAAATAATCAGCTCAAAAAATCCTTATGCCAAAGGGGCATATTTCGGGTGGCATATTCCGCCACTCTATGGGGGCGACCTACTGGTACCTGCATCCTCCACCTCCTCAGGTACCCATGCCCCCTGCAAGCTCTAGCTCTGAGTTTGGGCCCCAGACTCTCCTGGGGCTCCGGAAGGTCCCGCCAACCCCATCCACCACCCCCTGCAGAGAAGCTCAGGCCTGGGCAGGTCCCCACACACTCCTGGTCCAGGAGCCCAGGTTCCCAGGCGCTCAGGGCCTTGCACTTTGTTCTCCTGGAGGCCACTGTGAGCCCAGCTTTGTGCCGCACAATGTAGTTGCTTAAGGCCTCCAAACCAACCCTGCCTTAGGCTTTCTCGAATCTCCCTAAATGGAGTAATTGTCATTCCAAACAGCAGGACCGAACTGCGAGGAGCTCACTCATGCCTGGTTAGGCACAGGAAGTCTTTTGATGATGAGAAACTTCAAGAACAGGGAGTGACGCTTTGAAAGGCACAGTCTGATTTAGATGTGAGGGCACCCACTGCCTTCTCTGAGGACAGTCATCAGGATGCAGTGGGAACGTATTTCGCATTTTCCCCGTACAGCACAGCGTTTATTCTCAGAAACAACTATGCATCTGTGCCCGCCCCTGCTCCATCCTCTACACGTGGCTGAAAGGGCACCATTTGGTGTAAAGCAGCCACGCAGGGGCCAGGGGGCTGCTGCCCAAACCAGGAGGTGAGTCTGCTGATCGTGGGACCTGGCTCTCTGCTCCTGACCACCCCGTCCACAGGTGCTCCTCTAACTTCAAAGATGAGCTTGGGTTTTCGGACCCCAAACTAGCAGGCGTCCAGGAGAGGCCACGGCAGGAGCTGCAGGAGACGGGCACTGGGGTTGACCCAAGGCAAACCTTTTCTTGAGCTCACGATGGCCTTTGCTTTCTTAGACTTCTCTGAGGACATGTTTTATTACACCGCTTCCCAAGCAACTGTGTGTTGCTCGGTGTGGTCTTTGAGGTATTTCGTGGTGTCTCATCTTCCCAGGGGGACTCCCCCCAACAGATTCAGATTCACCCGGGATGCTTGGGCGTCTCACCCCGGGGCAGGTCCTGTGCGCTCTTTCACCCACTCCCCTTTCTACTCTCCAGCGGGGCTCCTGCTTCTGTCCTGCACCTTGCGGGCACATAATAGGAGCCAACTAAGCGCTTCACCCCTCGCTGTTTCTGCGGCAATGCCCTGCCGGAGGCAAACGATACGAATATTTTCTGCAGATGTGCTGTAAGCACTGGACACATCATCAGGGTCCCGTTCGGAACAGAACCAAGGAGACAATATGTTTTCTGATTCCTGGAAGCCCGTAGCCTAAAATAGTCATACACGTGGAACAGAACGTTAGCGACGCGTCACTAGTCTGAAAGGTGAGACGTGTTCTGTGCATGGTGTCCCCGCATTACGTCTGAAAGGTAGTTTTCAGGAAGACTTTCAGCCCGGGGCCGCCGGTCACACTTCCGTCCAGTTGTTCCTGCACACACAGCACCCCATGGCCCCTGGATGGCCACACACGGAGTGAGGGCTTTTCAGTAGCCTGAGGAAAAGGTCTCCTTTCTGACAATTTTGTGAAACTTCTTAACTTTGAGGGGAAAAGCTCTTCTCTTCCCTGCAGCTGATAATACGCTTAAAGTCCTCCAGCCTCGGGGTCCCTAGGGCCCATCCTTGTCCTCTTTTCCCTGATCCTGGAGAATTTAGCTCAGATCCAAGTCAAAAGAAAGACGCCTTCCAGGGGGGAAGCCAGCGCCCGCGGCTCCCAAGGGCCCCTGGGCCCCAGATTGGAGCAGGAAGCAAGTGGGTCGGCGAGCCCCCACCTCGGGGAGGGCTGCATGTCATGGTCACTCTGGGTGGAGGTGCGTGGCCGGCTCTGCAGGGGGGCGGGGGCGCAGGGGCTGAGGGCACCTGGGCTGCTCTGTGCAGTCTGCACACTTCGGTGACTGCCACCAGCCAGGCCCACTGCCTCTGACTATTGGGAGACACTAAAACTGGGCCACCTGGCCACCTGGCCACGTTCCTACAGACATCTCTGTGGCTCCTCCTGCAGCGGGGTAGGGGAGGCCCAGAAAGAGCCACCCCGACCCCCCCCCCCCCCCGCCGCTTACCCCGGCCACCCCAGGCCCTGCCACCCAGACCGCCTGCCCCTGCCCTCCTCCCCCAAGCTGCAGGGTCAGCAGGTGCGCCTGCTGTGGGGGGCAGCTGGGGAAAGGCTGACGCAGAGACAGCCTCTGCCCGCCCCTGACCAGCAAGGGCAGGGTGATTCTTAATCACAGAGGAGCCCAGACTCAGCCCAGAGACGGCCTCCGGGGACCCGGATGGCAGGCGCTGTGCACACGGCCCCATCTCCCTCTGCTCCCCACGGGTTCGCCCGCATAGAAGCTCCAGGCCCCTTTCCTCTCTTGTCCCCTGTCTACAGACGCACTGTTCCTCTGCAGAGATGTCCCCAAGCCCGGTTCTAACCACCCCTGGCGTCATCGGTCCGAGCTCCCCCGCGTGCGTGCGCCATGCTTCTGTCCCTTCTGTCCTGCTCATCCGTCTTCCTCGGCACTGAGCGAGGCGGAGAGCCCGGGGTGCGGGAGCGGGGCAGCGGCCACCAGGGGTCAGGAAGGTCCACGTCTGGGGCACCGCTTCCTGCACACGGCTCTGCGTTTTGGGGGCAGCCTTGAGAATCGCCTGGGAAGTGGAAGATCAAACTCTCCTAAACAGATGGACAGACAGAAGGCCCACAGGGCCCCACGTCCCTTAAGCAGCCAGCCGCCTCGCAGTGACCGGTCCTTCCAGATTCTTCCCGGGCCAGCGGCTGTCCCGGAGTCAGAGGAGGAGGCAGCAGGACGGGCTAAGCCGGTCTAACAGGGACCCCGGAGACTGGGGGTTTAGCTGGACAAGCAGGTGACTGGGCACAAAGCAGTTTCACAAGACCGACGTGTCCGGACAGTATCAGCCCTAGAGAAGCTTCTCGCAGGTCATGAGGGCTGCATTTATTTATTTATTTTTAATCTACATCCAAGTTAGTTAGCACATGGTGCAACAGCGATTTCAGGAGTGGATTCCTTAAGCTCCTCCCCCATCTAGCCCCTCCCCCCCCAGTGATCCTCTGGTCTCCATATTTGAGTCTCTTATGTTTTGTCCCCCTCCCTGTTTTTATATTATTTCTTATGTTCCTCTGTTTTGTATCTTAAAGTCCTCATATGAGTGAAGTCATGATATTTGTCTTTCTCTGACTAATTTCGCTTAGCACAATACCCTCTAGTTCCATCCACGTAGTTGCCAATGACAAGATTTCATCCTTTTTGATTGCCGAGTAATACTCCGTTGTGTATACACACCACATCTTCTTTATCCATTCATTCGTCTGTGGACATTTGGGATCTTTCCATACTTTGGCTACTGTCGAGAATGCTGCTGTAAATATTGGGGTGCATGTGAAGGGCTGCATTTTCTTATACCCCTAGTGTGTGCAACATAGCCACTCTGCAGGCCAGTTTTGCTAGAGGAGGAGGAAACAAAGCAGAGCAAGGCTGAGAACGTGCCAGAAGGTGTCCATGCAGCTACTGATGAAG
>CM053577.1:2032781-2062580 GCA_028646485.1 Cryptoprocta ferox | reverse complement strand
CTCCCCAGCCTGAGGGGCCGCGTCCAACCTCGCGGGGGCCGGAAGAGAAAAGGCAGGGGAGAATTTGCGCCCCTTTCCTGGTTCGCTGTTGAGCTGGGACGTCTCCTCTCAGCCTCTGCTGACCTCAGACCGGCCCGCACGGACGTGGACGGCGCGTCGTGGGACTTCTCAGCCCCCACGACCCAGGAGCCAAGGCCTCTATAAATCTCCTCCCATATGTATCTTTACACACATCCCACCGGTCCAGTTCCTCTGGGGAACCTTGTACAATAAGGTAATAAAATAATGCGTATTTTTAATTCAAATTATTCACATATTTTTTATATGTGAATGCTTGGGGACAATAATCTGGAAGATTCTATGGAGTAGCCCGCTGCTGGTTGACCACTCACGACACACAAAGTCACCGAGCTACAATAATTAGCGTTGCAGACTCACAGCAAGATATCATGGTGACTCGAATAATGCAAATTAGCAGGAGTTTCAGACAAAGTGCACTGCGATGCGCTTTCACGTCGGGTGGTTAAGACTGTGCATGAAGAGGGCCGCCACCTCAGTCGGTTGAGCGTCCGGCTTCGGCTCAGGTCATGATCTCAGGGGTCGTGGGTTCGAGCCCCGCGTTGGGTTCTGTGCTGACAGCTCGGAGCCTGGAGCCTGCTTTGGATTCTGTCTCCCTCTCCGCCCTTCCCTGGCTTGCACTCTGTCTCTCTCTTTCTCTCTCAAAAATAAATAAACATTAAAAACAAAAAATTGTGCATGAAGAGGGGCACCAGGGTAGCTCAGTCAGTTGAATGTCCTACTCCTGATTTCTGCTCAGGTCATGATCTTGTAGTTCGTGGGTTTGAGCCCAGAGAGGAGCCTGCTTGGCATTCTCTCTCACGCTCTCTCTCAAAATAAATAAATAAATTTAAAAAAAGAAAACTGTGCATGAAGACTAGTGTTTGTGGGTGAATCCAGCTTTGATTCTGGGCGCACAATTAGAAGCAGGTTTTCTACCTGTGGGACTGTCCCCTTCCCGACAGGAGGTTTACTGTCCACAGACAATGGGGAACGTGACACTGTGCTGAAAATGTCCCCAGGCGGCGATGTCACACGGTCTAGGAGCACAGGGGTCAGCAGCAGAGGGTGGTGTGGCGGTCCCAGGAGAAGACAGGGAAGAGGGAAAAGGCCGTCACTGGGATGCTCGCGAGGGGGTGGGGGGAGGTGGGCAGAGCCTCACACTCGCGCCCATGACCGAGTGCGGCTCTTGTCCTGCCATAAGTCCATGCAACCCTGAGCCCACGCTGCGCCACGCAGGCACCTGGAAACCGCCTGATAGGAATGAAGGGACTGGGTCTGTGTTGACACAGTACGTATAAGGTCAGGGAGAAGTGGCAGGAGGTCTGTCCCCTCCCTTCCTGGGCGACGTAAGGGGGACCTGGAACAAGGTCCACGCGGGCCTTTTGGGAAGCCCTTGGGAAGCCTGGTCCCATTCCTGCACTTCAGGCTGAGGCTCCTTCTAGAACATCTGCAAGACCCAGGATGTGAATTGACTTCCTCTCCCCGAAAGACTAAATAGAATTTCGCAGCAGCCTTTAGATCTCAGTCGTGTACAAACTCTCATGTCGAAAGACGGAAACTGGGGACACAAAACACAAAGGTAGGGAACCAGCAGCTTCGAAAAATCTACTAAATATCGGGTGCTTTCTATACACGGTTCCATTTAATCATCAAAACATCCCTTCTGTGGGGCGCCTGGGTGGCCCAGTCGATTAAGTGTCTGACTTAAGCTCAGGTCATGATCTCACAGTTCGTGGGTTCGAGCCCTGCGTCAGGCTCTGTGCTGACAGCTCGGAGCCTGGAGCCTGTCTTTGGATTCTGTGTCTCCCTCTCTCTCTGCCCCTCCCTTGCTCACATTCTGTCTCTCTCTCTCAGAAATAAATAAACAATAAAAAATGTTTTTAAATCCCTTCTGCAAGGATCAGGGGAGTTAAGTAACTTCTCCTGAGGTGCACAGCCAGGCACCTGCCGTCCACACCCGCCGCCTCTGCCGGAAGAACTAGTTCCATAACATGACTTCTCAGGGCTTTTCACTTTGCTTCCCGTTTCCTGGAGCTAAAAGAGACACCGAGCAGAACACAAGAATGTGCTTTTAGGCAGAGCGTCTTTCGTACCTCAGCTATCGATACTTTGCTACGGCGTACGGACTAGGGTTTGTCCTCCATTGGCCACGGAACACGAGGAAACCATCTGGGGCTCTTCAGTGTGTTTGGCAACAAGCACAGAGCAAACTGGCCAGAGCCAGGGCTTTGCTTCGGGCTCCTGGGTTCCTCAAAGCTGCTCAGGGGCACTGAGCCGGCCCCACCCCGGGCCCACAGCCGTCCCAACAGCCCACAGCCGTCCCAGCAAACCCTACTCGGATCTTTCAGACTGCTGGGGAACGCCAGATTAGACCTGAAAAGAGGCTAATTCAGAAGCAGATTCTTTTCAATAAGCTGCAAGTCTACTGGGGTCATTGCTAAAAAGAACAAGCAGAAATGTATTTTGATGACAAATGTCATTGTTTTAAGTATTTAAAATGTAAAGAATTTAGATTTTAATTTTAACTCAAAAACTTTAAAAAAAAAAGCCGTATAATTATAACATTATATATAACATCTCAAATACTGTTGTGTCAGTACTTGAAAATAGCGCTGTATATCAGAATCTCCGAATATAAAATATGTACTGCTCTCATTATTACGATAAAGGGTTTTAGGATAAATATAAGGATTTGGTAGTTACTTGAAACTCACCCATCACCATGGCCCCTTTGGACGGCTCTATGAAGTGAATTACAACCCTAAATTTGAGACCCAGTAAGTGACGTGAGAAACAAAGGTAGAAGGAAAGGGCAGATAAAATTAACTTTCCTTATCACCCTCAGCCCATTGACAGAGACTTGAGGCTGCAGACTAAAACTTTCTCCAGGACCCCCTCCTGTCTCCCAAATGCTTTGCTAGAGGGAAAAACAACCTTAGCTTGACAATAGCCAGGCCGGAGGAATCTCTTTAGCACGTGAAAGTCTCACTGGAAACTCCCTCTTGGTTTTATCTTCCTGACTCTATAAAACGGTCACCCCCACACTTGCAGCGCAGCTCTTCCTGCCCACGGGTCCTGTCCCCAAGCTTTGATAAAATCACCTTTTAGCACCAAAGATTTATTCAAGAATTCTTTCTTGGCTGTTGGCTCCGGACCCCGCCAACCCCATGAACCCCACCATCACCCCCAAGTCCTCATCATGGTTAACCCTAAACCCTCGGCCAAGAGTGGCAGGAAGATGTGGTGAGGAAAATGGGGTGCAGAGTGTTCTGAGAGTCGGTACCGTGCATGCCTGTGCACTCTGGCTCTGCCACTCCCTGTCGGCCTCCAGGATTTCTAAGATAAGGAGAAAACGAAGATTCATGGACGTGGAAGTAACTTGTACACACCCAAGGGAAAGGAACGACTCCTGGAAAACTCTGGGGTAGCTGAAATGTAGAACCCAGACCTGCCTGGATGACTCAACGCACACCTTGTGCACACGCCGTCCATGTTTTCCTGTGGACTCAGGAATGGCGGGAGAAGGAATGCTTTCCTCCCTTTCCGTATCAGTGATCTGCTGCTCATAACAGACTACCCCAAACTTTGCAGCTTAAAACAATAAATGTTTGTTATCTCAGTGCCTGCAGGTCAGGGTCAGTGTGGCTTCGTGTGTGGCTCTGACTCAGAGTCCCTCCTGAGGCGTCGTCAAGGCCATCTGAAGGCTTTACGGGGCTGGAGGATGCATTTTCAAGATGGCGCCCTTGTGTGGCTTTTGAGAGGAGACCTCAGTTCTTTGTTGGCTGCGGGCAGGAGGCCTCCATTCCTCACCACGCAGACCTCTCCCTGGGGCGGCTTGAGTGTCCTCACAACATGGCAGCTGCTTGCCCCGGAGCAAGTGCTCCCAGAATGGGAGCAAGGAGGGAACCCAAAGCCTTCTGTGATTCGTCAAGGAGGTGATGTACCGTTAGTTCCACAGTATACGACTTGTCAAACGCAAATCACTCAGACCCGCTCACTTCATGGGAACAAAAAATTAGTGAACATGCTTTGAACTCAGCATGCCGTCCGTGAAGCTGCTGCAGGAGTTCTGGAGTTTTCATTCTCGGTGTAGCTACCTCTTGAGAAAACTGAAAGAGCGTTGACACTACCATGAAAATTCGCGCATTTGGCTTTTCTTCATTTTGTGCGTAAACCAGGTTAGGGGATTAGGAACCAGAATGTGAGACTACGTGTCTTTGGTTTAAACTAGAGAGTAAGGGTTTCCACCTTTGAAATGCTGAGCACTGCTTTCAGGAAATGAATATCACTGCAGTCCTTTTTGTTCAATTTTTTGGGAATTTTGGGGTCTTTGTCTCAAAACTTCCTCAATTCTAAAGGAAGGATTCCTTTGGTTTGGAAAGGAGGCCAATTCATTTTCTAACTGTTTACATTTCCTAATTGTGTCAGAATATCAAAGCCGATGCAGCCCACACCTATAAATTGTGGTTTACTGTAGGAAATGGGCCTGAGTAGTAATATGGCTTAATTCCCAGGTCCGGCCTTAAAACAACTCTCATAACCGTCAACATGGCATGATTGATTAGAAAGAAACATCTAGATCTGAGGTTTACCCGCTGGTAACTCTATTATTTGGGGGGGAGCTCCTTGGATTCAAAATTGGTGTGCGTTTATAATCATACCCTACAAATGAATCAAGCATTTGATAAAGGATGCAATTGCGCAAATGTGCTGAAAGGCTTTGGCAAAGACCGTGCAGTCGTGAGATGCCCTTTCTCCTCCACTCGCATTTACCATGATTCTAGTCACGTGGATAATTGCATGTCTTCCAGCAAAAATTGTAACTCAGCACATTTACTAACCCACCAAGGACAACATGGACGCCTCAAACGTGACTCTTTACAATGATCAAACCAGGGCATAGTCACACCCAAAAGGCAAATGAGGCAATTGAGTTGAAATTTGAATAATTAAAGCCTTTCCAGTTAAAAAAAAACATAAAAGTAAGAGATGCTAATTATTTCAAGTAATGAATGTGTCTTCTGAAATCGAGTGGAAGGGCAGGTCGTGTGGCAACCAGAAGACATTGTACAAACGAGGGGCAGGGGGGCGCCTCCTGCTCGGGTGGCCCCCCCTCCCCCGCCCCGGAGGCAAGGCACAAGTATGGTCTCAGGCACCACATCTGCGTCCTTCTCATGAAGCTCACTGCTTCCAAAGTATCCCGGTTCCAACATGCCTTAGAGTCTGGTTTCAAGTTTTAAAGCCGTATTTTGGGGATTTTATCTGAAGCTGAAAATTTACGTGGAGAATGGATGGGTTGGATCTTCCTCATCAGCCAGAGAGGCATTTTTGCGGTTGTTTAATTAGCAATACAACAGAAAACGTCCTTGGCAGTGGGGAATTCAGCCCCAGAGGCACAAAAGGGAAAGGCTGGAGAGGGGAGGAGGAAGGGAGAGAGAGAAAGAGAGAGAGAGAGAGAGAGAGAGAGAGAGAGAGAAGGGAGGGGGAGGAGAAAGGCAGGGGAAGAGAAGGGGGAGGGGAGGAAAAAGGGAAGAGGAGGGGAGGGAGAGGGAAGGGGGGAGGGGAGGGACAGGGGAGGGGGAGGGGCGGCGCAGGGAGTGGGAGGGAGGCGCAGGGGAGGGGTTGGGCTCTGGGCTCTGAAGCAGGGCTCAGCTGACCCTGGCTCAGTGATCCTGTTTTCTAATCAGAGACCAGCATTCCTGTCTCAAGCAAGAGCAAGGAGAGGCAAACCAAAGGGGGTTTAGGGGCCACAGGCAGGAACAGCAGCTGACAGAGACCCCCTCCCCTTGGGCCTGGACATCCTCATGAACCAGTGCAGCCTTTAGGAGCTAAACATTTTAATAACTTCCTCGAGGCTGCTGCGTTTTAAAGTGAATGTCTCTTGCCAGCTGCCTTGCATCCTTCTATAGAGGACTGCAGCGCGAAGGAAAATGATTTGGGGAGCTAGGCTTCATCTAGCGACACGAGCACCTTGTTTTTGGCCTCCAGGGCACATCCTTTAATGAACGAGTGCGTCCGAATGTTTGGGTCTCTGGGTTTTACTCCCACTTCTCGTACACAGCTGTGGGGATGAGGTGGGTCTATGGCCTATCGCAGATCCGTGCTCCATCCCCGGGTCCAGGTCCTCGTTCCCTCTACCTCTGAGATATCCAGCGATTTAGTGATTCACAAGATACGTCAGCCGAGAGTCCAAATGGCCACGGATGAGAATGAACAAGTGCTGCTGGCATGAGCTGTACCGGCCTGAGTCGGGGCTTCCGGAATCCACAACCCTGGGACACGCTTTGCAGAAGCAGCTAGCCTATTTGGTGTGAATGAAAGACACCCAGGTTACATAGCTGAAATCGTGCAGTAACCAAAGAGCATCAAACTAGGACCCATAAGGCCTGGCTTTTACACTAATGATTATGTGGCCATGAACAAATGATTTGTCTCTCTGAGCCTCAATTTCTTCATCTGTGAAATAGGGATAGTGCTACTTCTCCTGCTGCGGTAGGCTGGATTAGTAATCCCAATTCTCCTATCACCTGTAAGGGATTATATACCTACCTTTGCCGCATGACTTAGTAGTGTTCCCCCCAAGAAAATGAGGTTATGTGTCCCAGGCTGTTGATATTGGGCAAGGCCAGGGGACTTGCCTGCCAACGGGTCCTGGACAGAGGGTCAGCGGTTCTTGAATGTTCCTGCCACTCTTGTGTGCACGAGGGAGCTCCAGCAGGGAAGAACATGCCTGGTGAGCTGCTCTCCTCCAGCGGCAGCCCCAGGGTAACATGTGGGACAGACCAATATCGCCCACAGCTTGGAGCTAAGCCTCCCAGCCCACTGAGCCAAGCACAGTGCAGATCCGTTGAGCCACTATTGACCTAGAGACCCAGGAAAATGAACCTCGATACTGGTTCTTAGAAACTATTGAGTTTGGGAAGGTTTGTCACCAGCATTACTATGATAATTGCCGACCAATATGCTAGGCGCCTCTCAGATTTTTGCAGGGTTTTCATAAAACAGTGAATGTGAAAATGCTTTATAAACGGCTTTATAAAA
This sequence comes from Cryptoprocta ferox, assembly GCA_028646485.1. Lineage (NCBI taxonomy): Eukaryota > Metazoa > Chordata > Mammalia > Carnivora > Eupleridae > Cryptoprocta > Cryptoprocta ferox. The sequence continues at coordinate 2,055,479 of CM053577.1, read as the reverse complement.
GTACGCAGCTGGAGTGAACTCTCTCTGAGGCAGAAACTTTCATTATTGTACCTAGAAGAGTTCGTGGCACAAAACATAGCTCAATAAATACAGTATTAATTGAATTGAAGGATGGATGGATGGATGGAAGGAGGGATGGATGGATGGATGGATGATGGATGGGTGGATGGATAGGTGGATGGATGGAAGGAGGGGTGGATAGAGGGATGGATGGGTGGATAGGTGGATGGATGGATGGATAGATGGATGATGGGTGGATGGATGGATGATGGATGGATGGATGGATGGATGGATGGATAGGCGGATGGATAGAGGGAGGGATGGAGAGAGGGATGGGTGGGTGAGTGGGTGGATGGAATAAAATATGTATTAACCTTGGAAATTTTACCATAGACACTTTTCTCCTGGATTTAAATCACTTATTTCTGTTATAAATACCCCTGAGAAAGGTAAATTTTTGCTTACTTTAATTTGAGGATGTTCAATGCTAGACACTTGGAGTGATTATAGAAGTTGTAGATGATCAGAGGTGAAGAGCAGGAACCTAAGACATGGATTTCCCACTTTGGCTCAGGGCTAGTTTATATAGAACCTTTGGCAAAGGCTTTGGGAGTTTTGCCAAAACTAGCATTCGGCCCCAGAGACATTGTATTTCATAGAGTACATGCAGTCAGATATGTACCCAGACATGCAAACTAATGTAGTTTCCATATGCTGTATCTGTGTGTCTATCTGTCTGTCTATTTATCTGTTATGTCTGTGCAGAGAGACATTTGTTGGAACAGCCAAGGAACTAGTGTGGTTTCTCCCCTGATGCTCTACTCTGGGAGACTAAATACAGAACTCTGGGGGAATTATTTGACTTGCTCTGAGTCTAAGCACAAGATGTGTGTGCTCCAATAAGGCAGTGCGCAGAAATGTGGCCTGGGGCCTTCATTTCTAATGGTGGTGGTGGGATCTCGAACAAAACATAAAATAAGGCAGTTGGGTTAAATTCTCTGAAATTTAACTATTCTCTGTAGCTTATAATGGGGAAAAAAGTGTGTTTCCTTGACCCGCTTGGGGACTGAACCAGGCTAGTGCAGGCCTGGCCTGCGCAGAGAGTACAATTCTTTGAAAGAACCACCTGGAGATTGTCAGTTTCCCATTCTGTACAATGACCACTTCCGGGTTCACACCATTCCCCTATCCCACCACCCCAGTGCCCGGGAACCGTGTTAAAATGGTTTATCCAAACGTATTTGCTAAGAAACCTGCAATTCCCGGAGGAAAGAGTGAATGTGGCGTGTTGCTTAGTCGATGGAGAAAGGTTGGCCTCGTGGTTTAAGAACAAAGGAAGCTACGCGCAGCCACAATATATTGCTTCTGAGTGTTAGTTTTGTTTTGTTTTCTCTGTTCTTTTTTGCCACGGTGCAAAGTTTCTCTAAACTTGGATGTGCCTCGGGGACACACGCAGCGTCTGGATGTGTTCTGCAAACTCTCTGACCTTCTTCACATGCCAAACGGCAGCCTGGCGAACCGCACTCACCCTTCAGAGGCAGACAGGTGGCGGCTTACCTCCCCGGAGGATGGTGACAATCCAGGGCCGTTTGTTCCTGGGTTTGCAGGGGCGGGGACCATTTGGAGGCCTCCCAGTGGTGCAAGGTCCACACCGCACCTCACTCCCACCCGCACAGACTGGGTTTCTGTGTGTGGACCCCCGAGTCGTTCATGCCAACTGCTCACCAGAGTCACAAACAGGATAGTGCGAGCCCAGCCGAGGCGCCGGGTGCGGGATGGGGGCTGGGAGGGAGCACCGTCCCTGGGCCGTCTCTTGTGCTCGCTGTGACCAGCCCTGGCCCCTGCTGCCTTCAGCCTGGAAGGCTTGCCCTCACCCTCAGCCGCCTGCTGGATGTGCCTGCCTGCCCAGACCACTCAGTTCTGGAACATGTATCTTCTAAGTCATGGTCAGGGGTGGGGTTCCAGACCCAGATGTCACATTTTCGGGCCCAGGTCCAAAAACTGCACTGGAACGTGGTCACGAGAGAGACGTCTGCTGTGCAGCCCACTCCCCGCAGTGACACTAGGCGGGCATTGAGGCGCGAGCCTGTTTGGAGCCACGGGGTTGAGGTGCGTGGGAAGAAGGCTGGGGTGTCCTGCCGCCATCACAGGGCTCCCCTCTCCGTCCTGGCTGCGGCCCGCAGCTGGGAGCCCACCTTCCTTGCTCGGCTGCGTGGCGTGGCTCAGAGCGGTCGCTGGTGGGGGGGACCCCCGAGTCTTACTGCGGTCTGGGTGCTGGAGGCCTCCTCCGGGCTCAGGGCTCCAGGGACCTGGGAGGAGAGGGGGGTGGGCAGTGGGGCGCGGGTGGGCGGGCTGCTGCAGGCGGGCACCCTTTCTCCCTCTCGTCCGTGTCCGGCTGTGCACCCCTCTCTGCTGCTCTCACCGCAGCGCTGCAGGCGGCCACGTGTGCCTCTGCCACGAGCAGCGAGAACAAGCCCTCCCATTGCCTTCCGGGGACCCGGCCGCGGCCACTGGGGGCAGGGGCATGAAAAGGAAGGAGATCAGAGCTTCCTGCCAAGCTGGCCTGGATACACGATTATGGAGTCTGATAAGGACCGCGTGCCCCGGGCCGCGCCCTCGCCGCCCTTTCCGTCTCCCTTCACCACACTTGCTGTGCCCTGCGGGGCTAGGCTCTCTTCGGACAGTGGGGGGTCAGGGGCTCTGGTCCCAGCTGACACCACTAGGCACGTGGCTTTCACCTTGAAACCACCTGTGCCTCAGTTTCCCCCACTGTACACAGGGCGATAGCAACAGCGTCTGCCCCCAGGGTGGACGGAATGATTGAAACACAAGGTGCTGGGAATAGCTGAATCTCAGAGAACACTCCGGAGACTTCCCTGCCATTCCTCCCTCGGCCCCTGTGCGTCCCCCTCACAGGGTACTAATCCCCCTTTTTCTCTCTCTCTGTCTCTTGGCTGATGCCTGATAAAGCAGATTCTCCTTGCCGTCCACATCGCACACCAGCCCCCGCCTGGGCACCGGCCTGCAGGCCTGAGTCCAGCCGGCCCGTCTCACGTGGACACCCAGGGCTTGGTCTTCATCCTACAAGTGGCTGTGAATCAGAGAAGCCGAGGGGCGCGGGGGCAGCTCCTGACACAGGAGCCACAACTGCGATGCCATCAAGGCCACCCGCGTGCAGGCCCCGTACCCAGCCTGTGTCATTATTGAACAGAACTGACTATTATTATCACACCCACTGAGCAATGAAAACTAAGACCCAGAGAGGGTAATCATTAACTGAGGCGCACAGCAGCGCTGGGACTTGAAGCCAGCCTCTCCTGACCCCAAAGCCTGCATTAGCCATTAGCTCTTCGGCATCGGTGTTTGACCCCTTCCGTGGGGCGGGACCCACTCCCTCGTCCTGACGGCTCCTCAGGACCTAAAACCTGTCCTCCCCCGGGACACTGCTGTGGGCTGACCAGGCGCCTTAGGAGCGGAGCGTCCGCCCTCTGTGCCCAACAGCCAGCATCCCACAGATAGGTGGGGACGAGCGGAGAGGCGCATGTATGTGCCCAAATATCTCAAGAAAGCAAACATATCCTCAGTTTTCTTCTGCACAGCCTATCACAATTTTCTTTTACACTCCGATTTTCTCTTCCCAGGAAGAAATCAAAAATCTGTGCTCTGGGGGGACTTGGAGAATCACGACGCTCTCTGAGCCCAGCCTCAGTGTCCCCAGGGAGCACCGCCCCATCAGACAGAAACGTGGTCATGAGTAGATGCGGTGTTCTCTGCAACCCCAAGAACTGGAGGTTGTCTCCACACGGTGCACGTGGCAAGGCCACTGGGGTTATCGTTCCTCCCACGGAACTATGTTTGTAGGTGTTTCATCGTGTCCAGTGTCACTGCTCAGCCCATGTGCAGAAGCGCGTCTGTCACTCAGACTAGTAGATGTTTTACCTCATCAGCTTGTGCCCTATGGTCTATACACAGCCGGAGGCTAACAATTTATATGGTAAACATGTTAACAGTAGAAAGGCTAATGTCAGAGCTAGAAACCTTAGAATAGATTTAAGCCAAGGATTTCAGAACTAAACCACTTAGCTAATATTTCCCCGACAGTGAGGTCACTTAAGGCGGATGCTTGGTGCGATTAGCTTGTTTCCAGCAACACGGAGCCTTCTGACTTAACTAGCCACGAGTGGGAGTCATTCCCCCCAGTCTGGCCCATATGTGGGATAGATGTTCACTGAAGAGTCCTTGTGGTGTGGTTACGAATTACTAGTCTCTCCTTCTGACCAGACGTGTTCTCCCTAAAATCTCACAGATGAGTAGAGTTTCCTCGTAGTTGGAGTTAAACTGCTCTGTCGGGACCTTGGGTAAGGAGCCTGCTCCACAGTCTTGGGATCAGGTCAGCTCCGGCGAGCCATTGTCTTCTCTCAGGAGCAGGTGGGCTCTCAAAGTTCAGGTGCAAGTTAATAAGAGGCATTTCTTATGGAAACAAAAAAATATATAGGTTATGACCCAGCGTCTGCGTCCTGAAGGCTGCCAGTGCAAATCCCCAGGTGTGGAGCTGGAAGTGTCCTCGGACAGGCTGGGAGCGGGCTGTGGCCATCTGTCAGGCTTTCCTGGTCTGCAGCTGGGAGGTCTCTGGTGACCCTTCTCCGCGGCCAGTCCAGCAGGGACCCGAGGATTGCGTAAACCCGTGGGCCGTTGTGACAGCTTCTCTGAAGTCTACCTCATGTTGTGTAGCTGCGGGTTGCAAGGCTTCCAGAACAAGGGCAGTTTTGTTCTCAACGATTCCAAGTCAAAAAAAAAAAAAAAAAAGAGAGAGAGAGAAAGAGAGAATTGGAACCCTAGTTTAGAGAATCAGTCAGATATTCCGGATATTTGGGGAAAGTGAAAGAATTCAGGACGCAGCCTGGTGTTGTAGGCAGACGACAAACACTCAAAGACAGTTAATCAGAACTAGAGTCTCACTTCCACCAAGGTGTGTTACTAAAACATAATTTTTCTCTCTAAAATCACCCCATTTCCATCAAAGATAGTAGGGACCAAGGGCAGGCCGCCCCAGGAAGGGCCACTTTGACACGAGGATCAATTTGAGTTGAAGGCAGTCGAGACCCTATGGACTCAGGAGAAACTTTCCCTCTTCCTTAACAAGGAGAATCTCAGTTGGGGGCCTTTCCCAGAATAAGGGTTATCACTAGTGATTAACTTCATGCGAGTGACCCATGTGTGTGGCCGGGCCAGCATCTGATTATGAAACCACTGCTCTTCTCATCGCCCTGTCAGCCGCATTCCCTCCCTCTGCCGGCCCAGATGCCCACCGCCCTCTCCTTGGTTCAGGGGGACACGCGCACCTCGATTTGCCTGGCTGTCTTTGGAATTGCCAGGTCTGTGTGGATTCCCTGCGTGTATGCCATGAAGTTAGATTTTCTCCTGTGAATCTGCCTCATGTCAACTTGATTCTTAGTGTGGCTAGAAGGACCTTGAAGGGGACAGGAATTCTTGCTTCCCAACAACGGTCAAATTAAGACTAATTTGTTCATAAAATAAGTCCAGTTTCAGCAGATTTGTTCTCTATTATTATCATAAACACAGCAAGAATGGTGGTTAACTGTACAGGTGTTCTGTTGTTTTTACTCTGTTTTGCTGGAACTTTTCATAAGGAAATTCAGATCAAGCCTCTGCAGGCTGAGAACCAAGCCAAATACTTGCCGCGGGACTCGTCTGCAGCCTGGGCATTTGGTCACTTCCTCTCTTCTTGAGATTCCCCCAAATACTCAGAGGTTCCTGAGCCTTCCAGGAGCTGACCCTCCTTACTCACCTGCTAAGTCTTCGGGACCGTGTACGCAAGGTGTCAGGTTGATATTTCCAAGAGGCTTAATTGTCTCCAAAAAGTCAGCGTTAGTTCCTTAAAGTTGTCTGGTCACATCTGAGTCTATGCATGTCTCTCTCGAATATGACATTCCCGTCAAAGCCTTGGGCTAGATTTTGGGCAAGGGGACTTCTATAGACATTTGTATCTTTAAGTAATGTTTATTTATTTTGTGTGTGTGAGAGAGAGAGAAAGAGAGAGAGAGCGCACGCACACAGGCAAGCAGGGGAGGAGCAGAGAGAGAGGGAGAGACAGAGAATCCCAAGCAGGCTCTGCGCTGTCAGCACAGAACCCTACTCAGGGCTTGAACCCATGAACTGTGAGATCATGACCTGAGCCAAAATCAAGAGTCGGATGGTTAACTGACTGAGCCCCCCAGGTGCCCCAACATTTGTATTGTTAAAAAGGCCTCTTTTTCCTTTTTTTCTTCAGTCTTAGGAATAGGGAATGATGGAGATTACAGTTCCCAGCGAGGTTACGCGACTTGTGGAGAAATAAGGGAGACTCGGGGATTGAAGGAGTTTGAATAGACTCTGGTTTTGCAAAGATGATAAAATCAGGACAGTTGCCTTCAAGGAACTGCACGCCATCATAAGCGACAGGCCTCCAAGTTGCGTCTGCCCTGGGCACACGGCCCTCGCTCTAACTTAGGGGAGAAGACCTTAAAAACATCTCTGTCAGGCTTTGAGAACCGCTCCAATCTGGCCAGCGCTTGGCCCTCATCATGGAGCCGCATCGCCGTGGTGTGTAGGGGGAGGCTGGATTTCAGTGCCTCGTCCCCCGTCACCTTCTTTGAAGGACAAAAGGTGGAACAGGAGGAAGTACCGTCTCGGGAGTTGGTAATTTTGAGCTCGAGTTCGTCACCATTTCAGAAAGTGTCTTAACAGTTTCTTACATAGACGGTATCTTGTCAGTGTTCTTTTGGAAGCTTCTAGATACCAATCAAAATATGCATCCCACTCAGTGGTTTAGTTTAACATCTGGGTTTCTGAAGTTGGGTGTGTAGACACACTAATTAGGTATTTCGAAGGATCCTCGTTTAGGCCATTTGAGTGCCAAAACCAGCGTGATTTTCCATTTATTTAGAAACTTGCAGGTATGTGAACATGTGTAGTAAACACGACCCTGCCGGCATGTTGGAAGGTGGTTCTCTGTCCTGTGTCTCCAGTTGTGACGGTCCCCGTCCCATCCTGGCACGTATGATGCCCTGCACTATGCAGGGGTTTCACCGTGGACTGGTGTGCTGATTCGAGCCGTCTCGCCCCTCCAGGTCCCCCGGGGGTCAGTTGAGGGCACTTTGGGTCTTGGCTTTCTCTTGGTTTAGCCTGGCTAAATGGAAAGTGCTGGAACACTAAGTGGCCGGACTCTTTTATGCGCCCCCCACAGCAGCTAAACTGTTGGTATGGGCCCGCTGTCCGGCGTTCGCCTCTCCAGTGAAAGGAGCTGGCTGGTGTCCCTTGCCTTCGGATTCATTCCGAGTCTCATCCGTGCAGCTGAGGCTTCCAGCACTCAAACCGGCAATACTGGGAAGCATTTTTAGTTCTGGGACGTGGAGTCTTCCCTCCAAGCGGCCTGAAACCTGCTCTTCCCGAGAAGGTGGTATCTCTTCTGGGGTCATTCCATAGTCACCAAATCATCCACCAAAATACAAGCCAGCCTCACAGAAGCCTGGTGAATGCTCTGTCCCTTGTCTCACTGAGGACGGGAGCCTGGGAGGCAGGCTTTCGGGGGGTCCGAAGAGCTGCTGGGGCGCGTCGGGTGCAGGGCATCAGTGCAGAACGGGGCAGGGGTCCACCTGCCCGCGAGCAGTTCTCCACGGGGGACGCGTGCGTCACAAAGTGCCATCTGTTCGGCTGTAAAAATTAAGGTTTCCGTTTCCACGGAGGCATGAGAAAGACCATTAGGTCATGTCAGTACATTGTGTTTCCATCGCATCTGATTGTCCGAGAAAAGTGTGTACTCACCTACACTTCCCTGGTTTTCTCGTTCTTCCTGTTCTGGGTTTCTCCCTGAGGTCAGTCACGGGGGCTGACATCCGTCACCTACCATTGTCTCAGGGAACAAACATCATCTAGCAGGGTGACAGATGAGGCCTTCAGTGGGGGCCCCCATCCGTTCATCTGACTAAGGGAGGGCGTGAGGCAGGAGGAGCAGGAAGCGGGCGGGGAGCACCAGGTGGGCTGGGCCCTGCACGAACTGGGCACATGTCAGGAGGAGTTTGAGGAGAGAAAATAAAACGTGCAGACCTGCAGTGTCTCCAGAGCATGGAAATCTGAATTGAGAGGCTGAGCTATCCCACCACAGCGCACGGAAAGTTCTAGAATTGGCTCTTCCTCTATGACAGAGCCAGAGTCGGATTTCGGTAGAGTCTTGCACTAAAGCGAACCCAAGCCTTGTGGCGATCCGTCCAGAACAGCTGGGCCTCACAGACACCCCCAGAGCCCCTGGCAGGGCGCCGGCCAGTCCTGGCCCCGTGCGGGGTGCGCGTGAGAGCCCGGGGCCTCCCGCTGTCCTCCGGAGCTGGTGGGTCTCTCCTCACACGGGTTATATGAATGGCACTATGGGGACATCACAGCACGTTAAATCCCGTTATAAAAATATGCCATCGGTTACCCACCCTGAGAAGTATTTTATTAATGAGGAGTCATGAATCGCTCCCGTGTGTATCTTGGTTGCAAATCTGAAATGGGGCACAGTGAGGGTGAGGGTTAGAATGATGGGTCTGCCTTGGTGATGCCGTTTCCTTAGATCCATTTACAAGCTATCAATACCTTAACTGTGCCCTGAATTCCATCAAACACCCAGTTTCCCATGTTTTAAAATAGCGCAGAAAATCACACAGCCTCTGTTAATAGGGTGTCAACGTGTAGGTCAGTGAGGTCATGATTTATAAATAAGACCGTGGCCGTCCACGCAATCCCTAGCTCAATGCCGGGATCCTGATAAGAGCCCAGAAAACGTTAGCTTCAGTGGCCTATGATTAATAGTGAAGTTGGTTTTCTCCTAGTCTTCTTTACCTGTTAATTTCTTTTCATGCTCTTTATTTAAAAACATTTTTTCACCCTCTTTATTTTTAACGCAGCACGAGGCTTCATGGGCTCCCTCCTTGTGTCCCCTTGCGTCAGGTGACCTGTGGTCGTGAGAGTAGGTGGACTCTTCTCCCGTTGCTCCCGCCTGGGCAGAGGGCACAGAGTTAGTTTGGCCTCTTGAGCCGCTCTACACACTTCTGGGAGATGCTGTCCGTTCCGAGGGACCTGAGCCTGCCTGGCATCTGGAGCCCAGCGGGCCAGCAGCCTGGGCAGAGCCGTCCAGTGGACTCACCCTGCGGAAGAAGGGCTATTGCTGTAAGCCGCTGAGAGTCTGGGGCTGTTTGTTACACAGCCCAAAATCGGACTCAGGTATGTGGTAGTGAATGCTGACGTTCTTCAAAATGCCAAAGTGCAGAAGTGTTTATGGGGACAAATCTCCGTCAACCCCAGCCTCAGCTTCCCGGTGCCACTGTCCCAGACGCACCAGAGTTATTATGCTAACAGCTCTCAAATGTTCACAGCTGTATATAATTCTAGGCGAGGCATTCAAAATAGTGACAGTCGTGTGGTCTCTACAAGGTGTCGCAAAACCATACAGGGCGAGATCCGCAGCGGATCATGGTTCAACATGTATTACTTGGAAATTCCCCTGCCCCCCAGCTGCCCAATCTCTCTACCTCCAGGAGGAAAACAAGAAGGAAAGGGGAAGCATGGAGAGAGAAGAGAGAGGCGGGGGTGGAAGAGAAGAAGACGCAATTCGGGAATGAGATTGACGGGGAGTTTGCTCTGAGCCACTTCAAACGTGAATTTCAGATTATTTTGTGAAGTGATAATCGTAGCCTCCATCGAGCCCAGTGCTAAGCACGTCTCGCTCCGTTGGTGCTGGAGGATTTGAGCACCAGTGCCCCCTGCCTTGGCGGGTCCTGGAGGGCCGCTGGGAGGTGGGGACGGGCGGGTGGCCCTGTGCTGCACCCCCGCATCTGCCCACTAGGCTCACAGGTTGTGTCTGTGTGTCCTGCTGCTTGATCCGGCCTCCCCTCTCCACCCCGCGTTCCTGTCTCTCCTTGAGTCTTGCATGTTTACACATCTAGAAATCACCTGTGCCACAGAAGCCGGGAGGACTCACGCGGGCTGTTCACCCCCGGGCCCCAGAAGACACTAACGAATGGCTTTCAATTAAAGTCTCCAAGAGGCCAGAGGAAAAGAGAAATGAGCGTGAGCAGACGGCATTTCTCAACTCGCGGAGAGACGGCAGGCGGAGTGTGAGGGTGAAGATCAAGGACGCCTCTCAGTGAGGATGGCACCCAGGGTGTCCCCTCACTCCGGCCGGGTGTCATCAGACTCGGCTGTCAACCTTCTGTTCACTGCTTCCTGTCCTCCATGACCCCCTCACCTCCCACTTGGCCCCTCACCGAGGGGTGCAGTCCCACAGGCCTGCCCTGAGCTCACTGGTTACACTATCACCTCGTCCCCAGACCCCCGTCACTGGTCCAGCCCCTTGTCTCACCTGCCATATGAGATCAGGAGGAAAACAATATTGAAGGGGTCAACAAAGACCATCCCGCAGCTGGCGGCAGATGCTCCTTGTGGAAGGAAATGGTTCTATCTTAACATGTTATTTGGGGTAAAATGAGTCTCCTGGTGCCTGCAGGGCCGGTGGTGTCATGGCAACAGGAACAGGACATCAGAGCCTGAGCGTCCTGGGCGGTGGGGATGGAGGGAGGGCCGACCTGCTTGAGGGAAGCACGGAGGGAGGAAGACAGTCCCTTCTGGCTCTCCCCCCTCCACCCCAACTTCTCCCTGTTTCCAAGTTTAGACACTTCTTTAATGCTGTCTCCTAAATACATTTTTTTTTCTTGAAACAAAACCCACATAAAATTCCGCATGTTAGACATTTTAAAGTGTAAAATCCAGTGTTTTCAGTATATTCACAAATTAGCATGACCGTCACCACCATCTAACTCCAGAATGTTTCCATCAGCCCCAAAAGGAAACCCCACACCTCGTGCTCCCCCGCCCGCAGCCCCTGCTGACCTCCCCTCTGCCTCCGGTCCTGTGAATTTACCCGGTGTAGGCGTCTCGGGCAAGCGGAACCGAACAGTACCACTTTCTTTGTACCTGGCTTGTTTCACGGGGCGTCCTGTCCTCAGGCACCGTCCATGCGGCAGCAGCCTGTGTCATTCGAGTCTCTATGACGAAATATTGTAACGGGGGGGCTTACACAACAGACACTTAGTTCACAGCCCTGGAGGCTGGAAGTCAGAGAAGACGTGGCCACTTTGGTTCCCAGCAAGCCCACTTTCGGGTTGGTGGATGGCCATCTTCTGCTGGGTCCTCACACGGTACAGGAAGTCATCTCTCTGGGGTTCCTTCTAGGATGCCCTTTTCAGTAAACAGGGCTTGGCCAATTAGATTACAAAACAGTTCAAGTGCCGTCAGATCATAGATCTAATTGTGGGAGATGAAACAGCATTTCGGAGAAGATACAGGATTCACTGCTGCTACCAGTGTTGTCCACCCGCACCACGCACCTCTGCAGGGGCCGCTCCTGTGGCCTCGTTCCTTCTAAGTCCTCAGCGGTCAGGTCTCCGGCGAGAAGCCAGGGTGCTCTTCTAAAAACACAAATCGGTTCACATTCCACCAGTGTTCCGTGGTCTTCCGTGGCTCCTAGTGTGCTCCAGCGCTGGCTCCTAGAGTGCTCCCGCACTGGCTCCTGACGCTTAGGTGCTCCAGCGCTGGCTCCTAGAGTGCTCCCTCACTGGCTCCTGGAGTGCTCCCACGCTGGCTCCTGGAGTGCTCCTGTGCTGGCTCCTGGCTCATACAGTGCTCCTGCGCTGGCTCCTGGCTCCTAGAGTGCTCCCACACTGGCTGCTGACTCCTGGCTCCCAGAGCGCTCCTGCGCTGGCTCCTGGCTCCTGGAGTGCTCCCGCACTGGCTGCTGACTCCTGGCTCCCAGAGTGCTCCCGCGCTGGCTCCTGGCTCCCGGAGTGCTCCCGCGCTGGTTTCTGGCTCCCAGAATGTTCCTGTGCTGACTCCTGGCTCCCAGAGTGCTCCTGTGCTGGCTCCTGGCTCCCGGAGTGCTCCCGCGCTGGCCAGCCATCCTGTGTGGAGCATCTTTCTCCTGAGACATTCACGTGGCTCCTGCTCCTCCCTGGTTCCAGTCTCTGCCCAACATCCCAGAGAGACTCTCTCCGGTTCCCCCAATCTTGCATCACCACCCTCTGCTGCCCTCCACCCCAGTCACGTGCTGCTGTTCTCCTTTTCCTGCGATTAATATTACACGCGCATTCCTTTACTGTCATTACTGTTCTTCCTCCTCTGCTAGAATCCACGCTCCATGAGGGCAGGGAGGTTTTGAATTCTTCAATTTTATATGCCGGCAAAAGGAAAGAAAGGAGGAGCGCCCCGGCTACAGGAGGAAGGGGATGCGGTTGGGAGCGTCACCGCCGAAAGAGGAGCAAATGCACGTTAAAACTCGTTCTCGAAGGGGGCCGTCTAGGGGGAACCCATCCAAGCGATGAGAGGTCCGTGTGGTGCTAATGGGGCTCGCAGCACTCTCAGAGCCTAAGAGACCAGCGCGGGACCTGGGGACTGTGCTGTGACAGTGAAGAAAGCCACGCCCCCGTCTGTGACATCACCCCATGTCTGAGGAAACAGTGAGTTCACAGAAGCCTGGTGGGCTGCGTGCATCTTTTCAAAGGCCAGTGCAGGCAGCTGCGGTCCCTGGTGCTCAGGGAGCGTGATCGGGGGGCTGCGGGACAGAGGCGAGCCCCGGCCGTTGGGGGGGGCCTCTCAGGCTCCGGGCGCGAGAACTTGACTTCCCAGGAGCCCCGAGGCTGGGAGTGAAGCTCCCTGGACCTGGACGAGGGAAGTAGATGTCCCGCCCCGGCAGTTATCCCTGCAAATCAAGCATCGCCAATCTGATGCGTGCAGTCACCCCGAGTTCGCTTGGCGTGAGTCTCTTCCGCAGAGCGCGAGCACCTGCAGGTCAAATGCAGGTTTCTCATACTGGTAACGGGGCGGGGGGCTTCGCTCTGCTCCGCCGACGGCCCGCAAGGACACCAGCCCCCTGACCGGTCCTGCGGAGCAGCTAGCCCCCTGCTCTGCCTTCAACACCCCGGAAACTCCCAACAGCGATGAGAGGCTCTAAGGCCTAGAAACTGAGGGTTTTTTTCATAACAGAAAATCATGAAAACCACGATTGTTTGCAATATCTTGTCGCAAAACAAAAAAGCCTTGTTTGCGAAGCAGGTCAGTCCATGATAAAGGATTTCTCTTTTAATCTCCTTTCTTGGCCCCGTTAAAGAAAACACGCACAAATCCATGAACATAAGCCACAGACTGTGCCCTGCCTGGGAGAAAGCAGGGAGAGGTGAGCAGGCGGCAGCGGCGTCCAGGAGGGGAGGCCGCAGCGCCCGCGTCCCACTGCGCCTCGCCCCGCCGCTGGCCGCACATCTGGACGGGGCGCCAGAGCAAGGCTGGGCTGGGGGGCCGCGCGGGGGCCTCCGCATCTCAGGGCGGTGTGAGCGGCTCGTGGGTCTGCCCCGCCGTCGACGCGGACGGTGGGTGGGCGGAGAGCGCGGACCGTGCCAGGCCCGCCAGCACCGCCGGGTGTGGGCGCGATCCCCTTCCACCCGTGTGGCAGCTTTGTGACATGTGGCAAAGACGACCGATCACGGACAGCCTCTGTGGTCCGGTTCTTTCCAGCCTTAAAGCCCACGAGACTGAGCGGCCGCGGGGAGGTCTTCCCCCCGAGGCTGTGCTTCGACGGCCAGTGGGGCTGAGGGCTGTGGCCTTTCGAGTTCACTTGTCACGAGAACATAATTCAGACGTTCCCTCTCCCTACATTTGCAGGACCTTCGACCTGAACGGGCTGAGAGTCCCTCCCCGAGTGTCGCGCCTTCTCCGGATCTCTGCGCCTTTTGTCCTTCTCTGCACACACCTCATCTTTCGTCAAAACAGCCGCAAGAGTTGTTCAGGTTTTAGGATCTGGGTGCCTGGTGTCTAACAGAGCCATTATTAAACATTAAATGATATAAACTTTCAATGAATACGTTACATTTTGAGTTAACAGCTACACAAAACGCGTCACTGGCTACGATTCTTCTACCCGTCCGGGTCCGCGCTTCCGAGCGCACTCACGCCCGGGCGTCTGTGTGGGGAACGTCGAGGGAGCGCGACACACCCGTCCAGAGCACGTGCCCAGGGCGGCTTGAAGTCAGCCACGCACTGGCGCTGCAGGAGTCAGGAAACACTGCAGACTCGGGCCGGGTTTGTGGTTCTGCTGCTCGTCCAGACTTAGGAAAGTGCTGGAGAACATGTTCCCGGTGCAGATTGCCATGTGGGTCGTGTCTAGGCTGCAGCCACAAGAATCTTCCGCTTAGCATCCAGTCTACAACACGCAGGTGAAAACAGTGTCGGAGCAGATCACGGATCAGGTTAAGGACAAGGACTTTACAGGGAACAGGGCAGACCCGCATGTGATGTGATCTCACGTGTCAGGTCAGGGTCCCACAAAAACCAGTGAGAGCGTCCCATGGGAATAAATGGGCCGTGCGGGACCCATGATCCTTTGCTAGTAGATGTACACTGTGTGTACCTCCTCTTCATAGGTTAGGCTTCTAACAAGCACACGTGTTTCGTATGCACACGTATGCCAGAAAGGCGTTATTGGGTATTTATCAGCACCCCACTAGATACACACACACGCAGACAAAAAACGCGTATGTGACTCAAACTCCTCCGATCCCGAGCACCAACGCCCATGAAAGGTACCACGAAGAGTCAGAGGACAGGAGCCCCAGGAATGGGGCTGCGCCCCAGGCCCTCCGTGCAGAGGTCTGAGAGGTCTGTGACCCAGGCCACACGGCGGGATTCTGACTCAGTACACCGGGGGCCCTGCTGTCCTCAGGGCCTAAGCGTCCCCACGGCAGGCTTCGTCTCCTGATGCAGAGGGAGTGTACCAGCCGGGCTTCTCCAGGGAGCAGAGCCAGTGGAAGATGCTCCACACTCTGAAAGGAGATTTGTGGGAGCTGCTCACACGCCCGTGGGGGTGGAAAGCTCCTGCCATCTGCCGTCTGCAAGCTGGAGACCGGGAGGCTGGGGCGTGTGCAGCGCAAGCATGGAGGCCGGAGGAGCAGGGAGCCGATGGTGTGAACCCCAGAAGACTGCGGGGGTGGGGGGCGGGCAGCTCAAGTAACGGGGCAAGTAGCCTCCCTCTTCCGCCCTGTTCAGACCCTCCGCGGTGGTTTCATCTGGGCACCCAGACCGTGGCCGGCCGAGTGGACGCAGAAAAGTAACCGCCACGCTGAGTGACCACCACAGCCCGGAGGGTCACGTTAAAGCCACTGTGATAGTCCAGAACCGGAAATAAAATTGAGGCAATGTAGAAACTGAGTCTTTGTCCACGGTCAGGTTTCCATTTAAATTCTGTAAAGGAAGTGATTGAACTTGAATTTGAGTAGCTTTCCCGTCCCCCAGTGACTAACGGTTTTCTCTGACATTTCCCTGCTTCCCATCCCGGGATCTGAGCAAGAAGTGAGGACCGGGTTAGAGCTCGTCTGACAGGGAGCTGCTGCCCCCCGACCTCAGGCTGGGCCCCGCCTGCCTCCCACGAGCAGCTCCCGCCAAGGACGTGACCCCACACGAAGATGTCCGAGGCTTGAGAAAGCATTTTACTAGAATCCTCTTCCGATATATACATTCTCTCTAAAGAATGACAAGCGAACATCAACTGTGGCTTAAAGTATGTTTCTAATGTTTATTTATTTATTTTGAGATACAATGCATGTGTGAGCAGGGGAGGGGCAGAGAGAGAGAGGGTGAGAGAAAATCCCAAGCAGGCTCTGAGCTGTCGGCACAGAGCCCGACTCGAGGCTCAAACTCACGAACCCTGAGATCATGACCTGAGTCGAAATCAAGAGTCAGATGCTTAACGGGCCGAGCCACCCAAGCGCCCCCCAATTAAAATATTTTCAAAATAATGACCCGAGAGAGAAGCAGGGTGTGCGTGAATAAAAACTGAATGCGATGCTTAATAGGGTGTATGGCCGTGCACCTGCAGCCCTCCTCCCCAGAGTCTGGGCCGGCACTCGGGGTCCCGCCGAGGCCCCAGGGAACTGGGGGTGTGGGGCAGAGACTGTGGTGAAGGGGCCGGCGGGCGCCAGGTCGGGGGAAGATGGGGATCCCCTCGGTCCGCCTTCCCCTTCTGGGGGCTCGTCCTTCGGAGGCCTGAGACGCATTACCCCGGCCATGGGGACCGGACGGTGCTGCAGGTGTGTCGGGGAGGACGGCTCGGTTCTTTCGTGTAGAAAAGGAAATGATGTGCCCTTGTCCTGCTGGCCTGAGGGGACAGTGTCCGGGAGGGAAGTGAGGACCCAGGGCCAAACCCTGCTTTCTGCCTTGGCGGGCGCCTAGCCCGGGACACGCAGACGGGTAGGGCGATGGGGGGCGGTGGGGGAGGAGGAAGGGCAGCGTGTTCAGGCCCCTGGGGGGCCCCCACCTTCTCCTCCTCCTGACACACCTACGGCTGCTCCAAGGGTTTATTCCCCCCACCCCCACCCCCCTCTGAGTCCCCATTGGGAAGGACGGGGAGGCCCGGGCATGGACCTGGACCTGGGACACCCGACGCCCCTGGGAAGCACCGTCCCCTACAGCTGCTGCCCCGGAGGCAGGACGCGGCTCCGGGTCCCTAATCTGTCTGGCGCCAGGGGTGGCCTCGGGGTTGGACGGGGTCCTCTCGGTTCCTTCACTCAAAGCATCTGTTCAACTTTCTTTTCTGTTTTTGGTTTTTGGTTTTTATTTTTTTAAACACCCTTTCTTCATACTGGTCTGTAAGATGCCCTTGGGTTAACCTGGCAGTTTTCAGGTCGCCCCGCAGGCAGGGACGTGGGTCCGTCTCCGTGACATAGCGGCCTCCCCCTCGCCGGCTGCTCCCCTTTCCCAGGCGTATGGACAGTTTCCAATTGCTCGTTATTGCTACTGATCGTGTCCACACTCCTGGCCACGCACGAGAGGGTTGCCCAGGTCGCCCACAGCGCTGGTGACATGTCGGAGCCCCGAGAGCACAGCACCCGGGGGAGAGAACAAGGCAGGTGAGCCCCAGGCCGCGGGGCGGGACACTGAGGTGTCCTGTTACCTGCACGACAAAGCACCCGTGCCCCCCACCACTTCTCCCTTCACACACAGAGACTTCCTTACCCTGAAATTTCAACCAGCTGCGTTTCACTTTCAGAAGGTGCCCTCCTCTCGTCCCCCGAGTGATCACCGACCTCAAATCTGCGTCGGGAGACAAAAAAGTTCATAGACGGGAGCAGAGATAGGTATTCCCACAAGACAAATTAAACATAGAAATAGAGTATTTAAGATCACTTTGGGGGGTGAAAACCTCTGATCTACACACTCACACACATAGCCTGTTCTATGTTACACTTGAGAGACTCCCTTTATAAATTTGGAATGTGGAAGGATTTTTAAAATGTTTCTCCCAAATCCAAAATTCATAAACGATGAGTCTGATAAGTGTGACCACATAGGAAACTTTAAAATGTTCGTGGCAAAAGGAAAATGGGGCATACCAAAGGAAGGACAAAACAGCAACTGAGAAAACCACCTGCAGCTTACGTCACAGTCGGGGCGCCTGGGGGTTCAGTCAGTTGAGTGTCCGACTTCAGCTGAGGTCATGATCTCACAGTTCGTGGGTTCGAGCCCCGCGTCGGGCTCTGTGCTGACAGCTCAGAGCCTGGAGCTGCTTCGGATTCTGTGTCTCCTTCTCTCTCTGACCCTCCTCCGCTTGTGCTCTGTCTTACTCCATCTCTCAATAAATAAATAAATAAATGAAAAAAAATTAAAAAAAAGACACAAAGGCTAACCTTCCTAATATATGCGATCATAATTGATCAAAAAGAAGGAAGGAGGGAGGGAAGGAAGGAGAGAAGGAAGGGGGGCAAACAACTCTTATATTTATGAAGAGAAGCTCGATCTTACTCACAATAATCAAAATGTTGGTGAAACTGCGCTCCCGGATTGGCTCCGTTGGATCGCTGGGAGCGGACAGACGGCCACCACCGGGGACGCTGTGTGGACCGTGTACGTGTACGTGTGAACCGGCACAAACCTTTGGAGAGCAAGTCACAGTATCTCTCAAAATTGCAAACGCGTATGCCGTTGGCCCTGAAGATTCCATCTTAGGGATTTTTTTTTGGAGACACACTTGCTCACAGGCCAAATGGCACGAACGTAGTAATTTCTCTTCGCACCAGAGCTACATGCAGTCCTGACAGACGGAGCACCGCCCACGCCCATCCACGAGGACCTGTCCCTGCGGTTTCAGCTCCTACAGTTTCGTCTGCTGGTTTTCTCCGTATTTCTAAAAAGTCTTGTTTCTTTTTCTTTAAAATTTTTTTAATGTTTTATTTATTTTTGAGGGAAAGAGAGACAGTGTGAGCAGGGGAGGGTCAGAGAGAGAGGGAGACACAGAATCTGAAGCAGCTCCAGGCTCTGAACTAGCTGTCAGCACAGAGCCTGACGCGGGGCTCGAACCCACGAACCGTGAGATCATGACCTGAGCCAAACATGGATGCTTAACCGACTGAGCCCCCCAGGCGCCCCAAATAGTCTTGTTTCTAATGTTTCTCAGTTATTCTCATATTTCTCAGTGAGTGTGTTTACTGTTGGCGTGTAGCAAACAGCTTTTATCATCAACAATAACAAAAACCAGTTTCTTTCCACTTCTTGAGTCTGAATTCTCACCTGCCATGCAGTTTTATCAAATCGTCTTGTACCTCCTGAGGTGATCACGTGAATATTCTTCCTCAGTTCGTTAACGTGATTTACACATTAACATTTTAGTTGGTTTGAGAATCCGTGGATTCATTGATCAATAGATGTTTGTTCATAAGTTAAACTGATCTATGTATTTTTTAGATCATCCTGCATCCAGTTAGAATCAAAGTTGTATTAGACTTAGAAAGGGTCAGTGTGATGTGTTTCTCCTTTTCTGGAACAAATTGTATGAAATAAGGAATTATCAGGGCACCTGGGGGGCTCAGTCGGGTGAGTGTCTGACTCTGGCTCAGGTCCTGATCTCATGGTTCATGGGTTTGAGCCCCGCGTCGGCTCCCTGCTGTCAGCACAGAGCCCACTTCAGATCCTCCATCTTCCTCTCTCTCTGCCCCTCCCCCACGCGTGCGTGTGCGCGCGCGCGTGTGTGCTCTCTCTCTCTCTCTCTCTCTCTCTCTCTCTCTCTTGCTCTCAAAAATAAAATAAAGAATTATCTGTTTCTTAGTAAGTTGAGGATTCAATAAGAAAGATCTCCAAGGTATACATTTTAAATAAAAATAACAAGGTGCAGAGTGATACACCAGTTTTTATTGTGATAAAGTAGGCGTAACAAAATTTACCATTGTCGCCACGTTTAAGTGTATCTTCAGGGGCGCCGGCTGCATTCACACTTGCGTCCGTTGCCACCACGCATCTCTGGGACCCTTCATCTTCCCTGACTGAGACTCTGTCCCCGCTAAACTGTGACTCCCCAGTCCGCCTTCCCCTCACCTCCTGCTACGCACCCTTCTATTTTCTGTCTCTAAGAATTCGACGACTTTGGGTCCCTCATGTCAGTGCAATCACACAGTGTTTGGTTTTTGTAAATGGCTTACTTCAATCAGCACAGTGTCCAGATTCACCTGCGTTGTAGCCACACTTGAGCCGTGACCCTGAGCGCAATGGGAGCCACCGTCCCCTCCTCCCCGCTGGGAGGCCCCCCGCCCTCCACCAGCTGCTAGGCCCACCGCACGCCCTCCGCTCAGCTCACCCGCTGCCCCAGTGAGCACCTGCGCCACGCAGCCAGGGGGGGACTTGCTGAGACAAGTTCGTGGACTGGCCCCTCCGGGCCGCACCTCGAGGACACCTCCGTTCCACCAGGTGAGATCCTGCCATCCTCGGAGCTCCGGCGCCCTCGCTACTGACCCTTCACGGACGGGACGGGGCGCTGCCCCTCTGCCAGCCAGGCAGAGGTTCTATCTAACAGAGAAATTGAATTAAAAGCAGAGAGAACTCCAGATGATTCCATTGGTGAACTCTATCAAACACTTGAGGAAAAAAGGTACTAACCATGTACAAACTCGTATCAGAAAGCGAACAGAATATGTCTTCTTCCCAACTCGCTCGCGGAGGCAGGCAGAATCCTCATACGAGATCCAGACAGCCCACTGTAAGATAACACAGTTACAGAACGATCTCTCTCGTGAACGAAAGTGCAAAGACTCTCAACAAATCATTAGCAAACCGAACCCAGAAATAGACAGGAAGGGTAGCGTGTCACGGTTCTAGTGAGTTGAATTGTACCCTCACAAACAAACGCTGAAATTCCAATCCCAGCTACCTGGGCAGGTGCCCATATTTGGAAGTAGGGTCTCCGCAGATGCAATTAGTTAGAGTATGACAAGGTCACCCTGGATTAGTGTGGGCCCTTGGTCCCATGGGACTGGTGTCCTTGCAAGAGCAGCAGAAGACAGGCGGAGGAGAGAATGTCTCGGGAAGACAGATGCACAGAGCAAACACCATATGATCAGCGCGCAAGGGGTAAACCAAGGACCACCAAGGATGGGTGGGCACCTCCAGAATCTGGAGAAGGTGAGGAAGGGTCCTCCCCTTGAGCCTTCAGAGAGAACATGGCCCTGGCCACACCTGATCTCAGACCTCTGGCCTCCAGAACGGTGAGAGGGCAAATTGGTGCTGTTTCCGTTAATACTTTAGTATTAACTAGTTAGTTAATTTAGTTAGTTAGTTAAGGTAATTCAGTTAGTTAGTTAAGTTAGTTGGTTAGTTAGTTTAGTTAGTACTTTGTGACCGCTGCCTCCGGAAACTAACCCGGTGATCGGCGGGGTTTCTCCCAGGACTGCGGATTGGGTCTCTTACGTGGAAAGCCGGTAGTGTAATTCATCCTATTGACAGAGTAGAGGAAAAAGCACAATCATTTCAACCGACCTAGAAAAACATACTTAACATCCATAAACAAACAAACAAACAAGCAAACAAACAGAAGGATATGTGTTCTCACTACTTCTACGCAACACTAGGGTAGCCAGTGAAATTAGCCAAGAAAAGAAACGAAAGACATACACATTAGTAAGGCAGAAGAAAATCTGCCTTTATTTGCCAGTGACGTAAGTAAGTACGCAGAAAATTCTCAGGAATTGCCGAAAGGGTCTCTGGAGTGATTTCACAAGGCTGCAGAAAAGACAAATACAGCAACAAAAAACCCGTGACATTTCCCCATACTACCAATGCAAAAATTGGAAGAGTAAGTTTTAAAAAATTTGTAATAGTATAAAAAATGTTTAAGGAGAAATTTAACAAAATAATTGAAAGACCTAAAAAATATACTGAGGGGCCACCTGGCCGGTTCCATCAGAGGGGGGTGTGACGCTTGATCTCAAGGTTGGTGAGTTCAAGCCCCACACTGGGGGTAGAGATTACTTAAAACTAAAATGTCTTAAAAAAAAAAAACACTGCAAATGCAATACTTGCTGAGAGAAATCAGAGAAGCCTTAACTAAATGGAGACCATGTTCATGGATTCAATAGTAGATATTGTTAAAATGTTAATCAATAGAGCCAATGGGCCACACGTGGAGACGTGTGTACCCCGCCGGGAAGCCCACCTGAAGATTTCAATCCTTGAGGTCTTACAGCAGTGGGGGGGCCCATAAACACTCTCACAGCCCCCACATGTGACGCCGAGGCACATCTTGGCCTTTAGGTACAATTGTCTAGAGGGGCACCTGGGTGTCTCAGTTGGTTGAGCGTCCAACTTCGGCTCAGGTCATGATCTCACTGCTCCTACGTTCGAGCCCCACATCAGGCTCTGTGCTGACAGCTTGGAGCCTGGAGCTGCTTCGGATTCTGTGTCTCCTGCTCTCTGCCCCTCCCCCGCTCATGCTCTGTCTCTCTCTCTCTCTCTCTCAAATATAAATAAACATTAAAAATAATTTTTTTAAAAGAGAACAATTGTCTCGAATACTGGTGGCCTGGAATCAGAAACGGGATGGCCTCCTGAATTATTGACTGTAAACCATAAAGGACAGTGCTGCCAGTCCTCCACACCGGAAGTATTAAAGAATTTCCAAGAAGAGGTTTTTTTCTTCTTTGCCTTTTCCAGCTTCTCTTGACACTACTGCCCAGGCCTTCAGGTGCACAGGCTGGAGGCGACACGGCGGGGACGCAGCCGTCTGGGACCGATGGTCGCGGCAGGTGCGTCACTGCCGGTCAGCCCGGTAGGGCTTTGGGTGTGTGTTGTTTAAAGTGATTGTGGTCGTAAATGGTGAGGGGATACTTAGGGTCACGTAAACACGCCTCGTTACCAGGGACAGGAGTCATGGGGTGTACTGTCTCAGCGCACTGGGAATAGATGTTTTTCCAAGTCACGGTTTTGGATTTGGAAGCCCTTCTCCAACCTGGCACGCGGAAATCAAAGAACAGGAGGTGACATGTGAAGAACATGACTTCACTCTCCGCCAGTCGCTGGAGGCCACTCTACCCGGAGACCCTAACTCTAAATTTTGCCTTTAAAACCCTCCCTTGTAAACAGTCGGGTTTGCCAGGCGGGGGCCTCCCGCTGTCAGATGGCGACAGACTTCTGCTTGAGCACCGACCCCCAAGGCGCCCGGCTGACTGGTATCAGACCTTGTGAAGGAACTTATAGGAGTTTCTTCTTTTGTGATTATAGGAGCAAATACTGCATTTCTCGAGAAACCTGTTTTACTTCCCCTCAAGAAAACAGGCTATTGCCCCCTGCTCACAAAGAACTAAC
>CM053577.1:1891431-2032281 GCA_028646485.1 Cryptoprocta ferox | reverse complement strand
GCTCGACAACATGAGAAAATGTTAACTCCGCATTATGTGAATACGGAGCACTCCCGGGTGTTCCTCGCTGGGCGGGCCTCCGGTCCGACCCCTGACCCCGGGGCCCCCTCTCCTGGTGGAGGCACAAAGCGTCTCCTAGGCGGGGCGAATTATGCATGCGTCGCCGGCCGCAGACGCAGCCCGGCTGGGGACAAAGGAGTGCAACCCGCCTGCGTCCTGCTTTTGTCGCGGCCAGCCATCTTTTGTGGTGTGGCCTGGGAACGCGGAGAAGGAGCCGCCCCCCCTGCGGACCCCTCCCCCCACCTGCCTGCGGGCGCTGAGCGCAGCCGCGGCCCATCTCATTTCCTAGGCAACGGGGCGGTGGGGGGGGGCGGTAGTGGAAACAAGATGCGCAGACGGATTCCATATCTGGAAGGAGAGATTTGAAAGCGAAGTAGGGAGGCTGCGGACAAAACGTCCCGGCGGACGACTGTCTGAGATGGAGAAGAGCCCCCCCCCCCCCACGACCCGCCGCCTCCAGGAAGGCGGAGGCCTCTGACCGCTGGCTCTCCGCTCCTTCCCCACCCCTGCATGCTTGTTGAACAATGGACCTAACCTAAAGCCCCTGAGTCATCCGGCGGAGCCCGCCAGGGTCGATTAAATAACAAAATCATGAAAACTGACAAGGAGGCAGAATGCTTCGAAAACACAAAATCTGTCTGAGATACATGGAGAAATAGTCTTTTGGACACACGGCGAAATGAGAACTCACCACCGCAGACACAGATCGGAAACACATTTGGGGCTAAGAAGCTCGGCATCCACTGGGTGCCTGGTGGGGGCTGTTACACGGCTGAAGTTCAAATGCAAATCCTAGCCCCCTGTGTCTGTCGGGTCCTCCCCCACCTCCCCGACTCCCCGAGAAGACAACCCTCCTTACGTCCTGGGTCCTCACTCCGCACTGAGACTCGGGATCCACCCTGGCTGTCTGCGGGGCCCCTCCTGATAAGGTCTGTCTCAAGGCGCAGCTCTGCCCGACAGACAAGATAGACATTTAAAAACCAGTCATGTTTTGGATTAGTGTGGCTTTGAGGCACAAGACGATGAATTATTTCCTGCCTGTTGCCGCGCTCTGCTTCAGGCGTGGGCGGGAGCGTGGACGCCGAGGACTGTGAGGAAGACAGGGTGTTTCCAGGGTGGGACACAACAGCAGACCCACCCCTCACCCCTCGGGAGCGGGGGAGGGGGGCAAGGGTAGCTCAGAGCTGCTGACTCCCAGCCGCCTCCACTGATGGAGTCAGAGAACAAGGGTTGAGTGAGCCCATCCTCCATCTGCATCATTTAGGAAAATACACGTATTATGCCTTTTAGGCACTGGGACAATTGTCACACAGATAGATAGTTGCTATAATGGGAAAAAATGCTTCCCATGGGGGGAAAGAGGGTTTGAGCTTCTTCCAACACCCTATGAAGGCTCATGTCAATAGATCGAACAAAGAAATAACATCCTCTACCTAAGGCAGCTCAAGCTTCTTGGATGTTTTCCAACCCTGCTTGTAAATGTCTTACCAAACTGGAAACCCCAGGACTTGCCAGGATGCAGCCAGCCTTGCATATGGTGGCCACGCCAACGGGACCGTCTTACGGCAAACGTCACGGCGCTCCTGTCTTCCCTCCAGCCGCTCAGAAGAGACCAGGCTCCGAAACACCCTCCCCGGTTCTATCCGCTGGCAGCACTGTGGCTGCTGAGTGAGTCTAGACTAGCAAGCAGAGGGTGGTCGTGAGTCTCACGTGCACGCAAGGAGGAGGGTGTCCGTGGTCTGATGGGGCTGCAGGAGACGGGCATCCCAGGGACAGACCCGGCTTCGTCCTGAGTCAGGTCATTCTTTTAGGCAGAGAATTCTGCTCTCAAAGTTGCACCAACAAACGACAAGCCTGTGTCCCGTGACACCAGTTTCAGGAGCTGGGGCACGTGCCGGAGGATTCCCTCCAGCTCCTTTAATAACTGGTTATAAACCGATCGCTGAGCCGTGTATCTTCGTCCTTCCTGAGGCCTAGGGATTCAGCTCCTCATTTCAGGGGGTCTTTGTGAGATCCTGTGAGAGGTCATGGGTCTGTCCACGTCTTGTGGGAGGCACCTTACGTTTTTAGGAAAAGAGGGGAAGAATTTGCCCTGTTTTAGCCCCGTTTTGTTAGTTTCCATCTCCTTCCGTGCGTATAAAGTCTTTTGTTCCATCTGCATCTAGAAAACCAGTTTCTCTCCCATCTTGGGCTGCTTTCTGCCCTGACGTGCTCGCTTGGGGGGGTCGGTAATGCCTGTCGGTCTCTCCCCTCCCCCATCCCATCTGGCTGCAGCCAGCCTCTTCAGATCCCCGTGGCGGCGTCACTTCCCCACCACGCACATTTCGTGGAGAGTGGAGCGTGCCCGTCTCCTCGCGGGGCTGGAGAATGGACTTCGTGCCAGCACCGAGCACGGAGCCGGGAACGGACGTGCTAGTACATTTCTGTTGGATGAAGAAAAAAAGCTACACATTTCACTTCTGCACAAACGCAGGAGAGATTTTGTCTGGTTTTCTTGTTTTTGGCCCATACTTATAAAAATGAGCGGGACCTTTGCTTGGCATTTTGATGAATGGGGTACCTTCTTCCGTTGGCATTGAATAAAATGTTTTAGATGGTCCCCAGACTCCCCCTGGGCTTTCAGTTTTAAATATTTTGCCATAATTTTCCCCAACTAAGGACGATGACTGGTTACCCCTGGCGTGCAGTCTTGCAAATTTTATTCCCGCCTGTGTTCCTCTTTTGGAAGATGACAGCTCAGAGCACCTTAATTACTGATGATTCTCTTTCTCATGCAAATTTCACCATTTTGCACAAATACCAATTGTATGTCATGGACAAGTCCGATATTTTCTTAATGCCTCAGCCACTGAAAGAACACTAATCGCTAGCTCTGGCCGTGTAGGAGTGCAGAGGAGGCGGGCTCGGGGACCCTCAGAGGCTTGACACCCCACTGTCTCAGAGAGAAATCCCCAGGAAGTCAACACCCAATTTCTTTTGCCAGGTCTCCACAGATGGGCCAAGTGGCCCAGGATTCTCCCACCACCCCAGCACGGCTGAGACCCCGAAAGGCACGGGGGCTGCTCTGCACTGTCTTCGTGGTGCGGAGTCGGGCTTCATGAGAAGTAGGAGGCTTTGCCAGGAAGGAGGGAAGAACTAAGAGGCAACAGGGGTAACAGATCTCTGGGGAAGCGGGAAAGTCGCTGTCGCTGCACCTGACAAGGCGTCTTGCTTCGGAGAGCTGAGTCATGTAGACTGAAAGTTCCCACTGGTGGGGGCAGGAGAGGGGGGCCTGACCAGCTGTTCTGCCGCCTGAACTTTATGGTCTTTCGGAAACTTTTAGGTTGCTCTGGGTGGCCCACACCCCCAGCATTTTATAAACTAACCACCCCTGAGAGAAACAAATGGTTCTAATCATGTGGATATCAAGTACAGGGCATCTGGAATAGATTATCTGATGAAAGTCCTCGTTATCAATAAGAAGTGATGTAAAATTTCTGTAAGAGCAAAGTGGAAGGTGATAGAGCTGAGTAGAGCAAGTGTATGTCTGTGTGTGCGTGCACGTACACGTATACACTGACACATACAGACGTTGATGGAAATCTATGTACACACGCACAGACAATATATACACACAAACACACGTGTACGCGTGCACAGACAATATATACACACGAACACACGTGCAACTGTTAATATACGTTCACAGAAGAAAAGAGCATTAACTTAACATAAGGGCCCCCAAACTGCTAACTTAACAGCACAGATGGCATATGCAAAATCTCGTGTTCTCACTTTGTTATATCAGAGACACAATCATGGCTCTGTGGTCGATAATATCACACAGTCTGCTTATGCCACAACTACCACTTCTGTGGGTTCTCGGGGAAACGCCCTTCTATGTCAGTCTGTGTGAGGCCAGAGCCCTGGCCACTGTCCGGGCTGCGACTGTGAGTTGAGCCATCAGTCTGGAGACGGACGGTGAAGAAACTTCATGCACATGCACAAACGTCTTGTACCCCAGAACTTCATGGGTCCTTCAGAAATCAATCCCCCCAAGTTCTAGTCCCAACACTATGATTTCTGGGAAAATTTAAGGAAGCCTCAGTGTCTCTTTCGTAATCACTAAACTGAAGATACCACGAGCTCCATCTAAGCCATCTGATTATCGAGAGGTGTTTGGGAGACTCATGGAAGGCTAACCAGACACGAGTACTGACACGCTACCACGAATGTGCCGGTGGGTGGCGGTCGCAGTAGGCGTGGTCAGAGACCATGAGCATCTGCAAGAAAAAGAGCCTCAGCTTTTCTTTCTTTCCAGTGGACTCTCCCACGAGCCCAGCGCGCGGGTCCATTAACAACTGTTGTCTTGTTATCTGAAATGGAGTAGTGGGGCGTCTGGGCAGATGCACCTGGGAGCTCGGAGCTTGGCCCTGAAGCCAGGCTGGCATTGTGAGAGCCTGCCTGAGCCGGCCTGAGTTCCGTATGCTTTCTGCTGTGGCTTCCTGTCCTCGTTGCCCTAGAACTGTCCTTCATACGTGGTCCAGACGGGCAGCCCAGCATGCGTCGGGGTGAGTTGGACCCTAAACTGTTGGCAGCTTATGAGAACAGCAAGTCACCACGGAGGAGACGGAATGGAATGGACACAAGGGTCAGGACCGCACCCCAGACGCTCCTCTCGAGGACAGAGCTCCGAGAACCTGGCTCCAGGCTGGGCCCTGGCTGGCGCCTCACACAAGCATTTGTGAAGAGCACAGGTCTTCATGTTGTGTGCCAGCTGCTCGTAATGTTTTGCAACACCAAATACATTTTCTCTGAAAGCCAGGTTTGCTCCCCAGGCAGGAGACCCTCATTACGTCCCTGCCCCAGGCCAGGGTTCCCTGCCTGCATCAGCACGGATGTTGGCACACACAGCACCAGTCACGTCACACGGGACTAAGGCAGTGGCTTTCCAGGAGAACCCTTCCCCCTCATCCAGACGAACATTCTTGTGCAAATCCGCTTACGTGCCTTCCGGTCTGACTTCAGGATCCAGCTGAGACCCACCCTCCCCAAGAGTCACTCTCCCGCTTTGGGGATTAGAACAAAGGATGCCAGGGGCGCCTGGGTGGCTCAGTCGGTTGAGCGTCCGACTTCGGCTCAGGTCATGATCTCACAGTTTGTAGGTTTGAGCCCCGCGTCGGGCTCTGTGCTGACAGCTAGCTCGGAGCCTGGAGCCTGTCTTCGGATTCTATGTCTCCCTCTCTCTCTCTGACCCTCCCCTGCTCACGCTCTCTGTCTCAAAAATAAAATAAAACATAAAAAAACCCCAAAAAACAAAAGAAGGTAGCAGAATGCATACACTCTTAAGTCAAGGGGACTTGATGGGTTTAAAAGCACAGTATGAAATCACACATATAATGGACTGGATTTGTCCAGTTTGCAAAGCACTTAAACACAATACCACAGTCTGAATCTTTGTGGCCCCCCCCCCGCCAAATTTATATGTTGAAAAGCTAACCCCCAAGGTGAGAATTTGGAAGTGGGTCCTCTGGGAGGTGATGAGGTCATGAGGGTGTGGCCCTCATGAATGGGACTAGTGTCCTTGTAAAAGAGGCCCCCGAGAGTCCCCTGCCCCTCTGCTATGGAAGCACACAGCGAGAAGACGGCCATCTAAAGAGAGCCCTGGCCTGGCCGTGCTGGCGCCCTGACCTGTGGTTTCCCAGCCACCAGAATATGTGGAATAAGTCTGTGTTGTTATACGTTGTCCGTCACTGTCCAGAGGGACCGACACATGTTGTTCTGTATGGTCAGTGTGTTTGTCACCCAAATGGGAACCGATTAATTGGATTGT
Source organism: Cryptoprocta ferox (assembly GCA_028646485.1). Classification (NCBI taxonomy): domain Eukaryota; kingdom Metazoa; phylum Chordata; class Mammalia; order Carnivora; family Eupleridae; genus Cryptoprocta; species Cryptoprocta ferox. The sequence goes on along the minus strand of CM053577.1, from coordinate 2,026,409 downwards.
CTCCCCGAGTACAGCTGGGAGATGGTGACAGTGGGGACCAGCCAGCGCCCTTTGCACACAACAGACCGACTGCTGCTACCCCGGGCACGGAGGGCATTTACGGGGGGCCCGCACAGGCTCATAGGAAAGGGACAGCTAGGTCAGAAAGGACAGGAACTGGACCACCCCCAGCACTGCGTGTCAGAATTCACGGTCAACTCCTTACGGGCACTGGCACCGGGACACATAAACATCAACAATTTTCTTAGTGTAATTCCCAGGGGACAACGGGCTGCCCCCTCCTGGCCTCGGGGGCAGGCAGGCCAGCTTGACAGTCAGTCCCACCAAAATATACTTAAAACTGTTACAGAGAAAAAGACAAACTTTTCTTTCTTTTTTCGTTTCCCACTTTCTCTTAAAATTGATTTTGTGATGCTTTTTTTTTTTCCTGTTTACTTGGATCAAAGTTGAACAAATCCCACGATTTTTTTGGTGACTCTCAAGCTCTAAAATGTTCTTTAGTCATTTTTAATCACAAACATAGCTTGCTTAGCTACTAATAAGTCTGGGCCCGTCTAGTAATCAAATTTTATCTCTTGATGGAAATGAGGACTCTCAGTCAGGGAAGGGACATGGTCACTTTTTACCTCTTTACGAGACGATCTTCTCACCCACCACCTCGCACATGGTGGTCACCACCGCCTCTGGAGTGTGGCGTGGAGCAGAGGCGGTGGGGAGAGCGTGGAAGTCTCGCCGGGCCGGACCGGGGCGGAGCTCTCTGCTCGGGCCAGGTAACCTTCCCCTTTCCTCAGGGCTGATCTCCCAGCCAGGGGGGGTCTCTTGTCCTCAGCATCGTCCTCGGCCCCGGGCACCTGCAGCCGGTTGGGCTCTGGCCCCTAAAAGGATGTGTCCACGTCTTCACCTGGGAATGTGGCCTCATTTGGGAAAAAGGTCTTCGAAGATGGATTTAAGGATCTTGGGAGGAGGTCATTCTGGATTTAGGATGTGCTCTGAATCCAACAGCTGGTGTCCTGAACACAGGAAAGGAGGGGAAGACTTCCTCCCCCAGGAAGCAGGCCCGTGAGGACAGAGGCAGACCTGGGAGCCATGAGGCCCCTGGTCAAGGACTGTGGCCACGTCGGGAGGGACAGGGGCCGCACGGCTCCTCCCCTCGAGCCTTCCGAGGTAGCGGGCCCTGCTGACACCTTGATCTCAGAGCCTGGTCTCCAGAGCCAACCAAGTTCAAGTTCTTCCTCACTGGGAAATTAGTTGTTCTTGACGGTTCCGGGGAGCCTCTGCAGAGAGCTGAGCTCCGCATCTGACGCCCAGGAAGGAGGCAGCGTGCCGCCCAGAGAGGAGAGCGAGGTCTGGGGCAGCTGCGGGCAAGGCAAGTGCGGCCACGTCACGAAGTCTGGACAAAGGCAGTTGGAGTCTATACGGGATCTGAAACGACACAGGGCCACGCAAGTCACTGGGACTGGAGAGGTTTCCTACCTGCGTTTTAGTTCAGAGTCTGCGCTGTAATAAACGGAGCTAGAATTACATGGAAGTTTTCCATCAGGCGTATTTTCCAAACAGGCCCCGGAGGACGACCAACAGGCTATCGCCAGCTCCTCCCTCTGGCATCTTCTTAGGAAAGGCTGGGGTGTCCCCAGGGGTCAGCACAGCTCCCGGGGGGGGGATCAGCACAGCTCCAGGTGGGGGGGGTCGGCACAGCTCCTGTGGGGGTCGGCACAGCTCCCGGGGGCCGGCAGACTCCTGACCGGGCACCGGCCCCGCCAGCATCTGACCTGTACTGTCGCCTCTCAGGCAGCAACTTGGAAAAGGAGGTCAAGCTTAAAGGCAGGCATCAGGCTGCATTAACTCAGCCCAGAGGCTCCAGGACCATCGTCTGGGGACTGCAATTTGAAGCAGAAATCGCGTAGAGCCATCGACTTCCACTCAAGGGAAAGGGAGTGCTTCCGTTGCAGGGACGCAGGTCCCCTCGCACAGGTCACACAGCCCGGGCACCCGAGACAGCAGGTGGTGCCAACCTGCCCGGAGGCCGGGCCAGTCTGAGCAGGAGCCCCGGGTGGGCTGTGGGGAAGGAGGGCAAGGACCCCACGGCTGAGCTCTCCGTCAGGACCCCCAGGGTCCCGCCATGGAGCACGGCCACCAGCAGTGGCAGGAGCCAAGGGGCGGCCACCAGCGTCTGGAGCAGAAGTGGGAGGCGGGTAAGCGTCCCCTGACCCTGCTCTCCCCCCACCTCCCAGTAGGGCACCTTCCTGCAGTGGACAGACCGGGGCTCGGCTCCTCAGCCAACACTGTCACCTGTGTCACCCTCACCCGGGGGGCCCAGTGTCTCTGAATCTCAGCATCGTCACCGGGAATGATGTCATGATACGTGCCCGTTTCACAGTCTGTGCGCTCGGTGGTCAAACAGCTGTGGCCCCGAGCTCAGCTCACAAACCACGAAGCCCTGCACACAGTCAGGATGCAAGACCTCCGCGTGCCGCGAGCGCGTGCCACTTAGCGGGACCGCTGCTGCGCGATCTGCACCCCCCGCCGGGGGGCAGCAGGGGGCCATGTCCTCCCCGTCTTCAGGCTGCAAGTCCCAGGTCCAGGCGCACACGCGTTCTTCCATGGCCTCGCTCGCTTGGGGACGCACCCAGGTCTCCCCTCCGGGAGTGTCTCTGCCCAGTTTCCCCTCTTTGTGAGCCACGTTGGATCAGAGACCACCCAACGGCCTCATTTTAGTGGGATTAGCCCAGTAAAGACCGTATCTCCAAATCAGGTCGCCTCCTGAGGTGCTGGGAGTTCGAGTTCCGACATACACATTGTGGGGGCACAAGTCAACCCATAGCAGAACGAATGTGCCCACCAGTGCCTGGTGATGTTTTTTCTTCTGAATAACTGGAAGGCACTGCCAGGCTTTACCGTAAAGGTGCTCCATCTTGGCCGCCATTAGAATAGTTCAGGGGGATTTAAAACAAAAGTCTTGGGGCGCCTGGGTGGCTCAGTTGGTTGGGTGTCTGACTTGGGCTCGGGTTATGATCTGCTCACTGGTAACGCTCATTGAGACCGCATATGCTCACGCTTCTGGATCAAGGCGCCCAGGGCGCTTGGCAAGATGCTCGTGGAGCTGCGCCCGCTTTGGTGGCCAGAACGGGGCCACCTCAGGAGGGCTCCTGGAAAAGTCAGGCTGCTGCCCGTGGCGGGACCAGGAGCTCTGAAAGCCCAGGTGACAGAGCCCTCTCCCCCATTGTTGGTAACCCTTCCTGAAAGCCTCAGTGATGTCAGAGGAACAGAGAGGCGTGCCTGCTCAACGCTGCAGCGTCCCCCAGGGTGGTCAGTCCTCCCCAGGGGACACTGGAGCACAGAAGGGCGCTGCATTCCTTCTCAGCTGGACCTCCCTCCTCCCTCCTCTCTCCCTGCCCCTTCCCTCCCCCGTTCTTTCTCCCTCCCTCCCCTCTCCCTCCTCCTTCCCTTTCTTCCCTCCATCATTCATCACCCCACACTCCCAGAGAACTCCCAGTAGACCACCTTTTTCTGTCCCCACAGATAAGGATAAGATTAGGGAGCGAGCAGGACAGCCCAGACCCCTGGCCTCCTGCAGCTGGCATATCGTGGAGCAGGTGTCCAATAAGCAAGTCAACACGTCCGTGTGCATCAGCGGCGCGTCAGTGGGCACAGCAGCGCACATTCAGAGAGCGGGCAGGTGGGGCGTGGAGGGCTCCGTTCCTCTTGGTGACCGAGGACACCTGAGTAACAAACTGACACGCAGAAGCATGTTGCCGGGACCTCCTTCCCGGGAGCAGTGCGGTTCCCAAGGCAGCCGCTAGCCACCGCCTGAGATCCTGCCCACAGCGACCCGAAAGTGGAGGTGCCGTCACTCTTGGGCAGCTGAGACCCCTGCACAGGCCACTAAGGGGTGAGTGAGGACTGTCCCCCACCAGTCCTTCATCTTCCTTCGAACCTGATGTCCGTGTCCCCACACGACGACCGAAGGACAAAGCCGCCTCCAGCTGCCCCCCCCACCTCCTGTAGCCTGTAGGCGCCTGGTCTGGTCCAGAACCAGTCCTGACTTGTCTCCTTTGGGGGTTTACTGGGCACTGGGCAGCGGACCCCTCAAGTATCGGCTGGCAGCGTCTGAGCTGGCGGTGCAGGGCTGGGGTCCACTGAGTTTTTTCTTTTGTTTATAAATGGAACTCAAGCTCATATAACTGAATTCGCTTTTCTGGATATGTGACATTTCTCGTCGCTGGTTCACACCTGGCTCTCCTGTCCCCTTGTATTTATTTCATGCATTCACGTCCTTGTTTTTAGTAATGTCACAAAAACCCAATACTTCCACCAGCCCACCGACCCCACTCCTGCCACACTGCCGACCGCATCTGCGTGGCCCCCTCCCCCACCCCACCCCCAGCAGGTGTTCATGGTTCTCCTGATGTTTTCATTTTACAATGTTAGCAGGTGTGTGTGTGTGCGCGCACCCGTGTGCATGCACACACGCACACGCACACACGCAAGCCTAAGGAGGAGCGTTTTATTTAGATTTCGTTGCTTTTCTACCTTGTGTTTTAGAAGATATTCACTCTGCCAGCAGTTCCTGAGGTCTCCTCTCTGCACTGCACGTGGACCTGGAACTCTCTGGAAATGCAAATTCTTGAATCCCCCCTCCCCAGCCCTATGGAATCAGAAGCTGTGACTTGCATTTCTCTGTTGACTCAGGAGCCTGACAACCTCTTAATTTTCTTACTGGGTGTTTGCGTCCTCTGCCTTCTGAGATGCTCGGCAGCCTTGTGCCCCTTTCTGCTACAGAGTTGTTTATCACTTTCTTACTGACTTTAGTTATTTATATTCTTGCTACTGATTCTTTCAGGTTAAATGCACTGAGAATATTTTTCCCCATTTATAGTCTGTGTTTTCTCTATGTTGTCTTACGATGAACAGAATTTCTAATTTTAATGGAACCAAGTGTATTATTTTTTGTGATTAACACTTTTGATTCTTATTTAAGAATGCCTTCCTCACCACAAGGACAGAAAGAAATATACCTGCATTTTCTACTAGAGTTTTAGTGTTTTCTTGTGACATACAGGTCTTAAGACCCTTTGGAAATGCTTCGTGTGTGTTGTGACGTAGGAATCCGTGTTCACTGGTTTTTCCAGATGAAAAATTGTGGATTGTAGCTTTTCTCCCTTCTGCAGCACTGTGACTCCTCTTTCATAAATCTAAGGTCCTGTGGGTGCGGTCTTGTTCCTGGGCTGTCCATTGTCCATTGTATTTCATTGGTCAATCGCTATCTTCATATGTCATCAGCAACTGTCCTAATCCAACTTACAGTAGCTTGTAATAAATGCTGGCATCTCGTACTCAAGTTCCCTCACTCTGTGTTGACCATTCCTTTTGTTTTGTTTTGTTTTGTTTTGTTTTGTTTTATAATCAACTTGTAAAACTCGATGGACAACCCTTTTGGGAGTTTTATTGGACTTGCATTAAATTGGTAGATCAGTTTTGGGTGAATCACCACTTCCGGCGCTGTGTCCCCACCACTGCCCACAGAAACTCGGGATTCCTGTTCAAGTCATCAACCTCATTTCCAAAGCTTTGCACGCATTGCTTCTGATACTTCTCCCAAGTCTCCTCTGCCCCAGGACCTAGAAAGCAGCTCTTCCCCCCGTCATGAGGCTCCTTCTGAGAGCTGGGGCCCGAGGGACTTCTCTGTTCTAACACGTAGCAGCCCCGGAGAAAGCAAGCTCTGTTCCACCTTCGCTATCACAATATTATGTCAATAGTTTCCTGATTCACTGTGAGATATTTTTAGGAAGACCACTTATTTCCTTTTATTTTAAAACATTTCCCCTAATTACTATGATTCTTAAAATTTTTTTTTATTTTCTGAAACCATATCGAAGAGGAGCAAAGTGACTTCCAACCATTTTTCCTGAGGTTCCCCCTCCCCCCGTAAGCCAGAACTACTCACCTGTTAGCCCATCTCGGTCTGTGGCATTTTTCCATATCTTCCCCTGCATAGATTCTGAATAGTTTTTTTTAAAGTTTATTTATTTATTTTGAGAGAGAGAGAGAATGAGAGCAGGGGAGGGGCAGAGAGAGGGAGAGAGAAAGAATCCCAAGCAGGCTCCTCACTGTCAGTGCAGAGCCCAACTTGGGGCTCAAACTCATGAACCGTGAGATCATGACCCTAGCCGAAATCAAGAGTCGGGCATTTAACTGAGTGGGACACCCAGGCACCTTGATTCTGAATATTCTTGAAGTGAAGATCTGGTCCGTAAACAACAGTCTCTTTTTAAAAGTGTTCTCCCCACACGATACACAAAGTACCAGATCAGAGGGTCCGATCCTGAAGCACACAATTAAATGGGTCAGGTTAGCTGCCCGAAAGACACATTAAGCGTGGCCCAGAATTTTTGTTTCTGTCTGTGTCAGTCAAAATTAGTAAATATGCTGTTCTTGTGTCACTGGTTTTGTTTCCAAAACCAACACACATACTTTTTGGTCATCATATGAGTGCCCCAGCCAGGATGGTCTGAGATTATAAACATTAGAACAAATAGCCAAATTTTAAGACATTGTGGATTATGTGTTGAAATAAAATTTAGCAAGAGTCTGTGTTTTGGGGATCATTTAGTGAGACCTGATTGAAGCACCAATGAATCTTCAGAAATTAATTATTTGCAGGGAAGAGACATGTGGATTAAACACAATTACTGAGGGGCGCCTGGGTGGCTCAGTCGGTTAAGCATCTGACTTCGGCTTAGGTCATGATCTCACGGTTTGTGGGTTCGAGCCCCGCGCCAGGCTCTGTGCTGACAGCTAGCTCAGAGCCTGGAGCCTGTCTTCGGATTCTGTGTCTCCCTCTTTCTCTGACCCTCCCCTGCTCACGCTGTCTCTCTCTCTCTCTCAAAAATAGATAAAACATTAAAAAAATAAAGACAATTACTGAGATTCTTTTTTTAAAAAATGTTTATTTAATTTTAAGAGAGTTTGAGAAAGCGTGGACAAAAGTGGGGGAGGGACAGAGAGAGAGGGAGACACAGAATCCAAAGCAGGCTCCAGGCTCTGAGCTGTCAGCACAGAGCCAGATGCCGGCCTCGAACCCATGAACCGTGAAATCACAACCTAAGCTGATGTCGGGTGCTCAACCCATGGAGCCACCCAGGTGCCCTTAGACAATTACTAAGATTCTTAAGACTTGAATTTTCATGGTAATCCACATAACAAAATGAAAACCATCTCCGACTTGAATCCTTAGTAAGTTTCACTCCCACCAGGATAATGGTGAGGGAACATTCATCCCAAGTGCTACTCAATCACTGTCCAGCCGTGAGAACTCATTAAATAATACTAAACTAAAAATAATTCCATCTTGGAGAAATACGTGATTTGAAAACGATACCACAATCTCAAAAATGTAAGTCAATGTAGTAAACATTCACTGAGGGCGTAAGTCAGGCCCTGCTGGAGGCTGCAAGGACACAACGAGGAACCCGGCCAGGCTCTGTCCTCAGGCCACGCAGCCTACTGCCTCTGGAGGCTCCTTCCTGACATCAGTCATCACTGCACAAGAGTTTAAACTATCCCTGCTCTTTCTTTTGGATGGTTGGGTTCTGTGTCAGCTGAAGTATCGATTAGCAATGAGTTTTGATTTGTGGAGCACATGGCTCATGTTGTGCCTTGGTTACTTATCTAAAAGCTAAGGGGAGTCAGCCTGCCCTTTGGGCAGTTGATAGGGGAAAAACGCAAGTCCCATTCCAACGTCTTAAAAAACCGATGTCATCCCACGCTTCTGTTGGGATGGACCATCAATTCTTTCGTAGCTGCGGTCATGAATCAGTCAGCAAACGAATCCTTCCCTTTCCCCCGAGGTGATGGATCCCGGGAACCAAGATATCCAGATGAAAAACAAGGAGTTACCCTGGAAAGATACTGCTAAGTGAGCGAATAAGAAAGATGGATTTGAGAAATGTCTATCAAAATGCCACTTTTGTCTACTGTTGGGTAGTAAGAATCTTATATGCTGTTCCAGAAGCCACATCATACGAGCATAAATTCGGTGAGGGGGTGAGGTTGGCTGTGTGTTAAACCGCCATCGCTCTGTGACACTCTCCAGGTTTTACCCAAAGGGAACAACAGCTTGTGCGGTATTTGTGGCGATTCACATCACAGCTTTTCTGGATTTAGAATTTTCTGTTTTCATACCAATCCTTGAGTGTGTGTCCTGAGTGTTTGGTTCGGACACTCTGCTCACGGGTCTTCATCTGTAATTAGTTGTCCACGGTAGTGTTTTCTGACGGAAACGGGAAGAAAAGTCCAACACCGGTCTGCCTCTATTTCAGGAGAGGGACAGGAATGGACACCAGAGGTCACGGCCCAGACGAATTGGGAGGTGACCATGAAATACAGATCTGAAGAAAGAGTGTTTGCCTTTCGAAAGAATCCTTTACAAGTTCCTACTGGGAGGCATCTCTTTGCATTGGGAATGTTCTTTAATTGGAAAAAAAAGAGAGAGAAAAGTTGGGGGGGCTGTATGTGCAGAATAAGACCATCATGTGAGGAGGGGGAACCATGCAATTTCCTGGAAATCTGGGTGGATTCTTCAGAATGACAAAAATGACAGCAATGGCCACTAAAACACATGAAATAAAGACCTCTGCTAACAATGGAAATGTTTCAGTAAGAACTTTGCTTCTATAAAAGGAAGTGAAGAAATACAAGGAAGTATTAGAACCAGGGGACATGTGTTCCTGAAAAATATTATTTTGAGGGAGAAAATGAGCCCATTAAAATCGAATCGATTTTAAGAAGCATCCTAGGAATGGTGATTATTACTTTATCGTTGACTTTAGTCAATATCAGTCCCAGGAGAAGCTGTTTTCAGTGACGTGGCCTCCGCCCCTGATGGTCTGTCTGTCCGCCAGGCTTTCTGCTAGTTGGTCACTCATAGTTCACACGTGATCTGACTTACTGTTTAAGAACAACTGGGTAGAAGCATGACAACTGATGTCATTATGGTCACACAAATGTCCTTGAGAAACAGCTGATGGGGAAATGGTGGTTTAACTACTGTGTTGGACAAAGGGTCATAAAAGCTCCAGGGTTTTTTTTTTGTTTTTTTTTTTAATCTTCGCCACAATTCTTCTTTAAAAAGTAGACCACGTGGCCCATAACGCACTAGATTGCTATTTCTTTAAGGTTTCATTGCTGAGGTTGGCTAGTGATCATGAAGCTATCGCTTGTTTTGGTAAGACAGACCCACCTCCAAAGGAAACGGAATACATTCCCTGAGCGCCGAGAACCAAGATCTGTTCTTGCTTCTCCGCCTTTGGTCACAGCACCGAGAGCAGACAGAACAGAGGGGGATGAAGCTGACGTGATGACCTCCAAGCAATCAAACAGTACAAATCCCTGTCCTTGAGGGAAGCAGTAATAATGAGGAGGCTGAGCGCTTGTCCATCAAAATGCTCATTTTTATTCAATTCTCACTGTGAGTTCAGAAATAAAAACACTAAAAGGAAGACCGTCTGTTGCATACGGGGACTGAGCAAGACAGAACACATTTCTAAATGCACACGGATGGACAGTGTAAGAGTGACATTAAATATGTTTACGTAGCATCTTTCCCAAGCTTGTTTAAGAATTTCCTTAAATGGGTTAAACAAACAGTGATGTGCAGAAGGAGAAAGCCGACATCAAGAGCAGTTCTGGCCCCAGAGGGGACATAAAACAGAAACAGAGCCTGAACTCTGGTCTCCGGGGTGGAAGGTTAGGGCATAATTGCCTCCTCCTGGGACTTGTAAGCGGTGCCGGGGGTGATGGCAGATGGTGGCCACAGCACGCAGACGGATACCAGCAGGGGCTTCAGGAATGCAGGCTTCGGGGAGAATTGCTATAATAAATACCTTTGATTATGAAATGCAGTTTCCCCAGGAGCTCAGAGGACTATGGTACATTCTGTTTCTATTCGTCCTCATGATGGATTGGGGGGTTATTGGAGGCAGGTGTTTTCAGCCTCCAATTGTTCCTTTATTGAAAAATCAAAGCTCAGGGAAGTTAAATACAACCCTAAACAATACAGTGAATCACCTCAAATAAAAATTGCCCCTTCCCATTTTGTCTGTTTTTTGTTTGTTTGTTTGTTTTTTGTTTAGAGCTAGTCCATGCCTGAATTTTTCACTGGTGGAATCAATGTGAAACCCAAGGTAGGGTTGTGGGATTTAGCAAATAAAAACTACGGGACACTCAGTTAAATGTGAAATTCAGATAAACAACAAATACGTGTTTGGTATAAATATGGCTTTGCAGTATCCGGTGCAGACTGAAATCAAACAAATACTCATTGTCCATCTGAAATTCACATGTAGCTGGGTGTCCTGTATTTCATCTGGAAACTGTAAGCAGAGGGTTTAGTTTCAGCCAACAAAAAGGCTGGGTGTTCTCTTGTCATCTTGCCAAGAACTGACTCTTTCAAGCGTCCTTCCCTTCATTAGCTCCCTCCCCCAAACCTCTGCCCCCAAAGCTGTCATCTGCCCTTGAATCCGGCCCGCCTTTCTACTGGTAAGTCACTTAGATGGGGGCCTGTCTCTGCGGCCCCCATCTTGTGGGCCTGATGTAGATGTCTGGGTATCACAGAGTGGCTTCCACTTCACCACGCTGCCCCCAGGCTGTGTCTGCCCTTCTGCTCCAGGAGCTCGTGTCCAGGACCCGTTGATGAAGCACAGGTCAGCTCACACTAAAGCTGGTCCAACCCAAATCCTCCCACCAAATGCTCTGAGCTTCTTGGCACAAGACAGCATTTCTCTTCTAGTCAGAAAGCTGTTATTAGTTATTTTTAAACTTTTAAACTAAAATATTATTATTACTTTTGCAATTTTAAGCAAAAAAAAAAAAACCCCACAATACAGCATTTGCCTCTTAGTGCACAGTAAATGTTTGTGGAATGAAAGAATGGGTCAGAGTAAGAAGAAACATAATTCTATCAGAACATGATAACTCCACAATTATCCAACAAACCTTTTATTATTTTATTTTATTTTATTTTATTTATTTTTTTTTTGAGAGAGAGAATGGAGGGAAGGGCACAGGAAGAGGGAGAGAGAGAGAAAATTAAGTAGTTTCCATGCCTAACATGGAGCTGGATGTGGGGCTCGATCCCACAAACCATGAGATCATGACCTGAGGAGCTGAAATCAAGAGTCGGACACTTAACAGACTGAGCCACGCAGGGGTCCCCAACAAACCCTTTTAAAAATATAAACTGCCTTCCGGATATTAAAATGTGGTTCCAGCAGAATAAAAAAATGGACTATTTCTTAGGGTATCTCTTCTTTTTTGCCTGATTGCCACTTTTCTCAGCTTGCCACTGTGGTGCTAGGCCAGCGTTCTGCATTAGGTTAAACTTGTGTTAACATTAGTTGAGCTGAGAGTGGTGTGTCCTCCCTAATAGATGCCTAATGTTTACTGAGCACATGGACCCATGCGTTGGAAGGAAGGTGGCTGTCACGTTCTCCACTAAGTAGACAGCAGCCCAGCTTGCCAGCCTCACCCACCACCAGGAACCCCAGTGTCCCCAGAAAAGTCAAGTACACTAAGCAGGGCTTCAATCTTGCCACATAATGTCAGCTCTAAAATTTGGTGTATCCAATGGGCACCTGGTGGCTCAGTCCAACTCTTGGTGTCAGCTCAGCTCATGATCTCACGGTCCGTGAGTTCGAGCCCCGCATCGGGCTCTGCACTAACAGCTCGGAGCCTGCTAGGGATTCTCTCTCTCCTTCCCTCTTTCTCTGCCCTTTCCCTGCTCTCATGCTCTCTCAAAATAAATAAATAAACTTAAAAACAATGACAACTAAGGGTACCTGCTTCCTAGCGCGGCTGTTACGAAGGACCTGGAAGTGTTTGTGGTTCTGGAGGCCAGAAGTCGGAAGCCCAGGCGTGAACAGATCCTCTGAGGTCTGGGTGAGTCCTTGCCTCTTCTCCCGTGGAGAAGGCACTGTCCTTGGTGCCCCTGGGACCTCGGCTCATAGCCACACACTTCTGTCTGCCCTCATCACGCGGCCCCCTTCCTGCGGGTCCCCTCAGGACACAGTCTTGTTGAGGACAAGCCCCTCTTATGGCCTCATGGTAACCTGATGATTCCTGGGAAGACCTCTTTTCCAGGGGCCTTGTTACAGGTTTGAGGGCTGGGACATCAACATAACTCCTTGGGGAGGACACAAATCACCCCATAACTAACTGTCATCACACTGTGTCACACGCACTGGTCACAAAGTCCAAAGGTTTCCAGCTACGTATTGTCGTCCAATTCAGTTGCCTGCCGATTTCGGAGGACGAGGACCTCATCGTCCGTCCGAACAGGCACCGAGTCCCCGGCTGTGAGTTGGTGTCATTCAGCCATGACACCACCCACGATGCACTGTGCTCACTAAATGTTCCCCGAAAAAAACCAAAGTGTATGAATAAATGAGCCACCAAACGAACAAGTGAGAGACAAGGGAGTACAGAATAATTACAGGCAGACGTGGGCTTTTGCAGGGGCGGGTATATTTCTGAGACCCCATCAAAAAAAGCTCACCACTATTTTCTGTACCGCAAGAAAGGAGACCAAGTGCTGATGGCCCGGGAAACTATTACCAGTGAAATCTTACCACTGAGAATTGTCAACTCAGTGGAGTTTCCACTTGGTCGTGGATATTTACCACACCTTCTGCGCACGAGAAGGGAGAGAAACAGGGAAGCGCTGTGGTGGGGGAAGTTGGTGTGGTGTCATTCATGGGGCCTTGGGTGGGGCTCTCTGCTATCAGCACAGAGCAAACACTGTAAGAATAACCCACTGAGCCCCCCAGGCGCCCCACTTCTTGCTCTTTCTGGCTGTAGGTCTCACACGTGGAACGCGCGACTCGAAGGTTTCTTCCACATCCAACATTCCACTTAGTGTCAGAGGAAGAACCTGTTGCTGTCTGCGACTGGGCCCTTGCTGACGCCTCGCGTGACACTCTGCTGAAACTTCACATCAAGCTCGCTTGGCACGAAGGACTTGGGATAAACCAAGAATGGCCTCCCAAGCCTCCTTGGTGTGAGCTGCTCTGAAATCTGAGATGCTCTTATGGTATTTCAAAGAAGCTTAGAGTTACTCTAATTCAATCTTCTATACAAAACTAGAACTTTCTCTCCAATAGCTCAGTCCTTCCACACATACGCCTTTGAGGACGTGCCCAGTAAGAGAAGAAAGTACAGTGCATATGCAGACAAGTGGCCAATGTCCTTAACATACAAAGAATACTTACAAATCAATAAATCAGCAAAGAATCTAGTGGGAAGGTGGGCAAAGAACATGAAAAGATAATTTACCAAAAAGAAAATATCACTGGTTCTCAACTATATACAGTTATACTCAAGGTCATGCGAAATTAAACTACAAGGAGGTAGTGTTTTTAACTGTCAAGCGGGCAAAGATCAAGAAGTTTACTAATGCCTGTGAATCAGGCTTTGAGGTCACAGGCATCCTTATACATTGTTGGTAGGAAAGTAAGTTGATAGAACTCACGCGAGGGATATTTGACAATATCTACCAGAGTGTAAAAGCACATATCCACCTCTAGAATGGTAAGTTACACAGCAATGCTCCAACATTTTGGTTTCAGGACCACTTTACACATGAAAAATTCCTGAGGATCCCCAAACCTACTGATATTTACTGTACTAGAAATTAAAACTGAAATTTAAAAGATATCTGTTATGTTAAACAATGACAATGAACCATTGCACAATAATATAAATAATGCATTTTTATTAAAAATTTCAAAACAATTAGTGAAAAATTAGAGGGTATTGTTTTATATTTTTGCAAATTTCTTTAATGTCTAGACCCCCACACCTCACTCTGGTTTCAGCCTGTGGGATCCGTTGCTTTGGTTGAAGGATGGGGAGGAAATCTGGCTTCACTCCGGAATGAATCTGGAAAAGGAATCCCCTTGCCAGTCGGTCCTCTGGAAGGGTCTTGGACCTGCAGGGACCACACTTGGAGAAGCCGCGCATCACAGACCCACACACACGTGTGAAAGGACATACACCAGCTCATTCACTGAGCTGCTGTCTGTCACAGCAAAGCATGGCGGCAAAGCGACCGTTGGGAGGGGCTCATAAAATAAGCGAGAGTGGAATCCTACGCAGCCGTTAAGTTGAACGAGGTGTCACCTGTGCTGAGATGGGCCACTTCCCAGTGTTCGGTGGCGTCACGGAAGATGCATCGCGGAATGCGAAGTGACAAATGAGCTGTAGACGAGTGTGCATGGTCTGTATCATTCATAAACATAAAATGTATCTGGAGGGAAATGCGCGGAAGTTACCGCCGGCTGCTTTCCCAGAAGGCACTGGGCCCGGGCACAAGGAGGTGTCAGTGGAATCACTCTTCACGTCACAATTGCACCTTTGGACTTTTGTGTCATGTGCATGGGTTATCTGGAAAGAATTAATTAACTAATTAATTAATTAATGTAAACACAAACTTTTAACCTATTTTGCAAGGTGATCCTGGGCATGAAGTAAATTAATGCAGAAAAGTGCTTAGCCTGTGAAGGTCTTCAATAAATGATGGTTGTTAACAATAATACCACAGCATTTAACAGCTCTAGGCTGCGTCTGTTTAACATTCAGATCGTGCAATTCCTGGTCACCCCGATAAACTCCGCCGGCCTTGGCGGTCTCTCCGGAACGCAGCCCTTGCCCCAGATCTGGTAGGAGCAACACACAACACTAAACAGCCTCCTGAACCCGTTAATTTTTAATTTTTTCGTGTTAAACATTTCATGTAAACATTGTTTGCGAATCAAATAATTCCTGAGACGGTATCTTCTCTTTTCCCTGGGAGTCTGACTAATCCCCATGAGAGAGAACCTTCCAAAACTCCCGGGGGCTTAGCTGCCCTGGGCTGGGGCCAGGACAGCAGGTGAATCGTGGAGGTGTGCTTTTTTTCCTCGAAGGATTTATTTCCGCCTTGGTTTGTTTCAATACCTCCCACGTGTAAGCTCCCTACATTTGTACTTAGAACCCAGCCCACTGATAAATATCATTTCCGATGCGTATTCATTATCCTGTCTCACTTGATCTTAGACTTGTGAGATTTCAGGCAACGCCAACATTTCTCCCCCCGTGCTGTTAAACAATCACAATCTAAATGTAAGATGCTGTTTCTTTAGGAAAAATGTCCCGGCCACCAAAATTTCAAAATTACCTTGGTCTGCATTTCAAACGGCTACAGTAAAGATGTGCACCTGACAGCCACTACCATTAGCTGTGACGCTGGATGGCCACGGCCCACAGCCACGTCACCCTGCGCCACGCTGCCGGACACTGCCTCACATTTTTCCCCGGTCTTTTCCACGTTTGCGTGGTCATTGCCCTGTCTCCTCCCCCCGGAGCTCTGGAGTAGGGCTGGACATGTTGGTTAAGTATATTCTCAGAGCCTGAAGCCACAGTCACTGACTTGTTAAAACTGCTCCATCAGGTGCTGGGCCCTGCAGGATGTTGGCTGGATCTCTGGTCTGTTCTTTGCCGGAGAGCATTCATTCATTCGTTCATTCATTCTTAAATCTACTGAATTCTACTACATACGTGCTAGGCAGGTACAGCCGTGCTGAGTAAGACATGACTCAAGGGCAAACCACTCCGCCTTATGTTTCCCTTTGAATGCCCCTCTCCTGGTTGGAAGAAAGAGCCAAACATATGCTATAATCCTCTTTTCTTAAGTTTATTTATTTTGAGAGGGACAGAGGCAATGTGAGCAGGGGAGGGGCAGAGAGAGAGGGAGACAGAGAATCCCAAGCAGGCTCTATGCTGTCAGTGCAGAACCCAACTCGGGGCTCAAAATCACAAAACCGTGAGATCATGACCTGAGCCGAAACCAAGAGTTGGACACTCAATCAACCGAGCCATCCAGGCGCCCCAGTGCTGGAACTCCTTTTGACCTAGGCTTCTCTTGGGTTAATCATACAAATTACAAACCTTCCTGTAATCCTATTTTGAATTTAAAAATAAAGGGGCTCCTGAGTGGCTCAGTCAGTTGAGCATCTGACTTCGGTTCAGTCATGATCTCACAGTTCATGGTTCAATCCCCGGGTCAGGCTCTGTGCTGACAGCTTGGAGCCTGGAGCCTGCTTTGGATTCTGTGTCTCCCACTCTCTCTGCCTCTCCCCTGCTCACACTCTGTCTCTCTCAAAAATAAATAAACATTAAAAAATAAAATAAAAATAAAATAAAGTACCATTACTAAAGCCACACAAAAGTGAAGATATTTCTAGAAGAAAAGTTACCTTGATTTTGAAAGATGTGTATGGCTTGCTTCCAACAGGAATCAATGGGAGGATCGATTCAACTTGCTGGCCACGGCTTTTTGGTCACATGAGTGAAGCTGGGCTCCGATGCAGGTCTGCTGTGCGGCTTTGACCCACCGGCGCCTCAGGAGGGGAGTAGCCCGCCGGCCGGCGCTCGCTGCAGCAGAGCCCTTGGACAGGTCAGGCTGGGGGAGTCCGCGTCACACCAGAGGGGGACGGGAGTGGCAAAGGCCAACCAACGCTGCAGATTCCTTTCTCTGGCACGGGGAATGGAGGGTGATGACTAGCCAGAATTCCCCGAAATGATGGATCACTGGGTGTGGGTGACAGTGTTTGGAGCCCGGAGGCGGTAGGAGAGACGCTGGGAACACTCCGCGTGTGCACGGCAAGCAGCAACGCTACAAACTCTGCGGTTGTGACTTTAAAACTGTAAACCCTGGAGCCTGGACGTGAGACAATCCACCGCTTCCTGGAACAATTCGCTCTTTTAACGGATCAAAACTAGATCTGTTCCTACTTTACGGACAAGTCTGTTACTTAAAGCAGGGCAGCGCGTAGCCGGTTTTGAGGGCACCCCGAAAGGACAGATTTGGGGACCGGCAGAAATTGTCTCCATGGACTTCTCTCCCCAGACGGCTCGCACATTCTTGGTCCAGGCCGTGGCCCCTCCCACGGGACGCCAGGGCCACGCGCTCCGGGCAGTGGCTCGCTTCACACGGTGTCTCCCCGACTGGCCACCACCCCTCCAACCTCCACTGAGGCCCCGAGCCTCACGCCATCAACATAGAGCATAAGGAAACGGCTCTTCCCCGGGAGGTCAGAGCAAAGGCACGCGGGGTCACGGCGAGTCCTGGGTCTCGGGGAATCACTGGACACTCTGCTGTTGGTCTTTACTGGTGGGCAAGCAGCCTAGTTACCAGTCGGCAGAATCTTCACTAAGAAGTGTCGGAACGAGGCCTGTGTGGGCCACCGGGGACGCTGTGTCACAGTCCACGAGGCGGCATCTCGGGGAGGGTCCCAGGGGCGCCGTGATGTGTCACACTTCCTCTGCAGATCTGCACCTCCTCTGGAAGGTTCCACGCACCCTCCTGTGATTCCATGCAGCTGGGTGGTCCGCTCCTCAACCAGCAGTTGGGCTTCCTGTCCTTCCCCCCGAGGACAGCCCGTGACTGTTTTCTGGGATGACCCGCTGGTCCAATCGCACGCAACAGCCAGGCCCTGCTTCCCCTGGACTTTCAAGATGAAAGAAAAGGGTCAGTCCCACAGGGATGAGGTTTACGAGTGGGGTGCCAGGCAGAGCTGAGCGGGGACTCAGGGGTGGCTGGGGCAGGTGATCGCAGGACCCCCCTCCCCCCACCGCGGAACCCTGTCTGCAGCCTCTGATTCGGGTGGGGGCCCAGGCGTCTCCAAGCAGAAAGGCCTGAACAGCGCCCTTGTCAAGGTTCAAGGTCTCGCAGCCGTAACTGGCAGCCTGGGGTGGGGGAGGAGGGGATCCACGCGGCCCTATTTCAGGGGAGAGGAGGGGAGGGGAGGGGAGGGGGGTTCCCAGAACCGGACACAGCAGCAGAGGGAGCTCGGCTCAGTCTGGCCCTGAGCCTGATTCCCTGGGTTCCTTCCAGTGCCGGCTCCTGGGGCTGCCAGGTAAGGATCCGTCCTGACAGCCAGCAGCAGGTGGGACTGCCGTGTCACCGCAGAGACCCTGCGGGACCCCACCCAGCCAGCCCAGACCCTGTGCGGGACACCAGTGGCCGGGGGCGGGGCCTGGACAGCTCACAGCCCAGGGTCCCCTGTCATCACTGCCCGCCCGGCCTGCATGGTGTTCATGCAGGTGTGGACACCCAGCTTCAGGGGCCTCTGCCTGGAGCTGCCCCTCCTCCCCCCGGGCGCGTCTCGGGCGGGCTGGGTTCGGGTGACTTAAACGCAAAACCAGTGGCTGGAGGGAGAGGAAAGTCTGCTCACTCATTCCTGGTGCTCCCCCGAGCCTCCTGGGCTCCCGGGAGCAGCCGGCCGGCCTCCCTCTCACCCAGGGCACTGCGCGGCCCAGGCTTGCTCGGTGCCTCACACAGGTCAGTGGCCCGCAGTGGTCGGAGGACGGTCAGCTTTGCCGGGGTCTCTCCAGAAGCACTGGGGGGAACTGGCCTCCCCAGCAACGTTTCCTGAACGCCCCGTATTCGCCGCCCCCGGGGCTCTCACAGCACAGTGGTTAGGACACCAGAACTGTGTCGTCTCTACGTCCTGGAAGCGAGCGTCAAAATCACAACACTGGCAGGGCCGTCTACCCTTCGAGGTCACCAGGGGAGGGTCCTTCCCAGCCTCCTCCCAGCAGTCTTCCGTGCTCCTTCTGCAGGTCCCTGCCTCGGTCTCCCCCTCTCCCTACGGGGATGCCAGTCCCGAGGGATTGAAGGCCCACCCTTCTCCAGAATGGGCTCTCCTTAACTGCTACAATTTCATCCACAGTGACTCAGTTTCCAAGTAAGCTCATGTTCGGAGGTTCCGGGAAGGACGTATGTTTGGGGGACATCCCAGGACAGCCTCCGTCCGTTTTGTGTTGTCCCATGAGCCGCAGCTCTTCTGACATCTCACACTTTCTGGCCACGGGCTCTCTCCTCTGGCCTGACCAGCGCACTGGCGTCCCCTCCTCCTGCTCCGTCCCCTGGCTTTCCGTCACTGACCTGGCTGGCGCCTGCCTTCCTTTGTCCACTTTTGTGGGTTGCCGGTTGCCGGTTACCTGAGTGGTGGGGACCAGCTGTAGGGGAGCCTCTCTTAGAAGCTGGGGAGGGGGGAAGGGGGGGAGGCAGGGACGGCGCTGAGGGAGTTGGTGGTGGTGGTGCCCGCTGCCCAGTTACAGTCGGTCGCCCTGAATCCCCAGCTAGTGCTCCTTCTGTGCCCACGACTCCTAACGAGGGTGTCCTCCTTCCCCTCTTCCATTCTCGGGGTCCATGGACCCCTGTTTTCTGACCCTCTAGGAAGGGAAGCTGTGACCGAGGGTGGGCAGCAGTATCCCCTGGGGTCGGAGCACAGGACCTCCTGCGTCCTTCGGGCTCCAGCAGAGCTGCCTGAGCTCTGGCTGTCGCCTCAAACTCCACACAGCCGCACACACTTCCGTTTACACCAGAGGCCCCGGCTCCATAGGTCCCATCCCGGCATAGCCGGGACTTTCTTCACGTCCTACTTCAACACCCACAGTAATTAATACTGGGTTTTAAAGTTAGTGCTCAGAGCCGCCTGGGTGGCTCAGCCAGTTAAGTGTCTGACTCTTGATTTCAGTTCAGGTCATGATCTAACGGTTCGTGGGTTTGAGTCCCGTGTCGGGCTCTACACTATTAGTGCAGAGCCTGGAGCAGAGCCTGCTTAGGATTCTCTCTCCCTCTCTTGCCGCCCCTCCCCTGCTCTCTCTTCCTCAAAGATAAATAAATAAACTTTAAAAAAATATTAAAAAAAATAAAATTAGTGTTCAGAACCCATACAATTAAAAAAAGCATTTCAAGTGCAAACTTCATAAACATTATAAAAATCAGAAATGTGCATTTATAAAAGGAAAATATTAAATTAATATTACTATGACCTTCCTAAGATTTTTTTAAATAGTATTTAAAAATGTGCTTAGGGGCACCCGGGTGGTTCCATCGATTAAGGGTCCAATTTTGGCTCAGATCATGATCTTACAGTTTGTGGGTTCGAGCCCCGCGTCAGGCTCTGTGCTGGCACCTCAGAGCCTGGACCCTGCTTCGGATTCTGTGTCTCCCTCTCTCTCTGTCCCTCCCCTGCATGCACTCTATCACTCTCTCTCTCTCTCTTTCAAAAACAAATGAACATTAAAACTTTTTAAAAATAAAATTTAATTAAAAAATTAAAAAATTAAAATGTGCTTAAAACTCCACAAAGATGAATGATAGATTATTAATGAAAATGAAATATTTTGACGTATTTCCTGACAATGTGACCCGGCATCCGAGAGCACGGTGGTGCTGGCATTGCAGCAGATACACTGTGTAGATCGCTCCCAGCTGTGGGAAGCTCTCCTCCGCGCTGCACTGGTCCGGTCAAGCATCTATGATTTATCTTCCTCTTCCCCATTGTGTCCATGTATAGACATTCTGGTGACGATGACTGTCATGTCATGACTAACACTCTACTGTTGCAGAAATACCTTGAATTCGAGTAAGAATTATTCTTATATTAGCAACTTTGCTTTGTCCATTATCATTTTCATTCTCCTCTTGAGGAGACACAGAAGATTGCTTCCTAAATAAATGTTTCTTGGTCTGATTTGACATTTTATTTATTTAACATTTATTTATTATTGAGAAACAGAGAGAGACAGAGCGTGAGCAGGGGAGGGGCAGAGAGAGGGAGACACAGAATCCGAAGCAGGATCCAGGCTCTGAGCTGTCAGCACAGATCCCGACTCAGGGCTCGAACCCAGGAGCCGTGAGATCATGACCTGAGCCGAAGTCGGACACTCAACTGACTGAGCCACCCAGGCGCCCCTGACTTGACATTTTAAAGCAACATTTAACATCATTAGTAGGACCCCATTAAAAAATCAGCATTTCCCAGCTCAGGGAGAGAGCCTACGCATTTGTGGGGAGAGGCCAGTCACAACCAAGGCCAACCCACTCCCCTGGCCACAGAACCCCAAGGGTCTGTCAGGCACCACAGCAGCCTGAAAACTGATGCTGCTCTGGTCACACACACAGATGGTGATATTGGGGCAGCACCTGCACCCCCGAAATGCAGAAAACGGGGGCCCGGGCATGAGTGGTTTGATTTCCTTCTCCTGGGCCATTATCAGGGACGTCATGGCAACCTGCTTCCTGGAATTCCACCTGTGGCTGAGAGGTGCCTACGAAGTCCAAGGTCAACCCGCTCTACTATCTGCTCCCACAGCACTTGTTCTGACATCTGTCACCCTGTTCTGCAGCTACACCTTCATGTCACTCCCACCTCCCCCTTCCTATTAAGTTGTTATCCCCTGAAAGGCAGAGACACTGGCAATATTTTCATCTGAATCCAAGTACCTCACATAATGCCTGGGATGCTGAAAAATGTTCTGAAAACGTCGGTGTTATATATCAAAAGTTTAAGAAGATTCCAGGAAGATATTTTTCAGAGACTGTAGATACTCCACTGACTAAAAGGAAAGTGAAAAATAGGATTTCCATTATTTATTGAATTAATGTTTCATTGCTGCTTAAATCATTGTAACTGAGATAAGGTATATATAATCCATGAGATCTTGTTTCCAAAAATAAGACAAAACCTTCTACCCCTTTGGGAGTTAGACGGGGGTTATTCCTTCATCACTGGCTTCAGAGCATCCTGGAAAAATTATTTCCGTGGAGATGGAGTTCTCGATTGTCAAGGTAATGACTTCCAAAGTGACAGTGTAACACGACAGAGAACAAAAATGACACGTTTACTTGGGCGTGCGAAATTTTTCAACCTCTGATATTTCTACCCTAAGTAGATGAAACTATACGTGGTTGCTAAGTACCAGGTGTCACTTAGGCACCAAATGCTACCGTTCACTAAACCAAGCAAAGGACAGGACACAGGTCTGGTCTCAAGAAGCCCCCGTGGGTGAGCCGTTGCCAAGTCCGTCCGCCGAGCAGGTCCTGCTCCAGGGGCCTCGACTCGGCAGAACCCGCAGCAACACCTTCTCTAAAGGCGTGGTGGCGCTGGAGCGAACCTCGGAGGACAAGGCCACCCTCTTCTCTGCCCGTGCCACAGCCGAGGGGCCGCCCCCGCCAAAGGCAAGAAAACCCCCTTCTGGTTGGACAGACAAGACTGCCAGAGGTTGGCAGCCAGTTCCCAGCCTGGACTGACTTCTGGGCACGAGCACAGTGCCTTGGCTCCCACAGTGGAGAATCCGGATACAGTTGGATCCACGAGCTCGGATGATGTCTGAACGACACAGTGTCCTTCGCACTTCTCCCGATGTGGCTTTCCGTTCTTAAGCCCGCTGCTTCCTCCCTGTGTCCTCACCTGCTCCGGGCTCACGCACCCTCACCTCCTTCCTGGCTGCTCTAAGCAAAGTCCCAAGGCAAGTGTTGATTGGATCTACTTAGTCACATGGCCATTTCTGAGCCAAGCACCAGGCGGGGATGGAACGTACTCCTGGCAGGCCTGGGCTATGTGCCCACTCCCAGATCTGAAAGGACATGGCCCCTCCTCTCACAAACCACATCTTTATCCTTTCTTCCATTTTGTTTTCCTCCTCATTTGTCCCCTCTTTCATTCTCTTTCCCTACTCTCAGTTATCTAAGTAACTCTGGCCTTTTTTATTGGAACAAAGGAGAAGATGGACAGATGGATGTACACATGGACGGAAGAATCAATGGAGGGGGGATGGGCAGAGGAATGGATGGATGGAGAGATAGTGGATGGATGGACGGACGGATGGATGAGGGAATGGATAGTCAGATACCATCAGGATAAATGCATTATTTAATATTCCAGTCAACGATGCAGCGTTTGATCAAGGAGCTAATAAGCCTAATAAGTCTGACTGGAAGGCATGGCTTGTGACGACTATGCGAGAGGCCACAGCAGTCAGTACCTGGCTCGTTGTTAGTGAAAAATCCTGGATAAGGAAGGTCCCCTCTGAGGCCACTATTGAACTCATGAAGCCTGTTTTCTGGAACCATCTTGAACAGAACCTCTGGCCAGAGAGAAAGCTCCTTTAAGAGCAAACCCTGACTTTCTAAGTCTCTCTGTATTTATGCTCCTTGTCACTGTGCAAATGTAGCATTTGGCAACAAGCTTCAGGGCAAAGAATCTTCTGATTCCTCTTTAACGGGGGATTTCACGTTTGCACTAGGAATTGAAATATAACGTGTAGATGCTGACTCATTCTCCAACACAGCCTCACTGTGGCAGCCTTAACTCTCACAAGGAAACTGCAAACTCCAGACCCTGCGTCCAGACTGAGGCTCTTCACAGGCCTGGAGGAAGAGCCTCTGGGACTCCTGTGGCCAGTGTGCCCTGGCGGTGACGCAGGCGTGGGCCAGCCCACTGCGTCCTGCCTTCCTCCTGGTCCCGGGCTCAGGACACACACCTGCGCCAGACCCCACAGGGGGTTTGGCAGGCACCTTCTGCCTGGAGGAGGCTCCCCTTCTTAACCACAACCCCCTCACTCCCCCACAAAGCACCCCCGCTGTGCTTCTCTCCTGAGTCCCAGGCAGGAGGGCAGTGCGGGAGGCTTTTCCAGGCAGCCTCAGTGACTGGGTTTTTTTTTTTGTCCTGATGGTTTTTGTGAGTAATGGAACAAAGCCCACTTTCTGCCAGGCGCCGCCCACCCGGCTGCGTGCAGAAGGAGCAGATCTGCCGAAGGCCCCAGGCTGCTGAATGAGGATCCTATGTGCGCACAGAGCAAGCTGCTCGTGTGGGCGCAGACACAATAGCGGGGTGTGGGAGAGGCCAGGCCTGCAGGCTGGGGGGCCCTTCGTGGGGGGATGGAGGACAAGCTCTGCCCTCCCTGCTGCATCATGCATCACTCACAGAGGCTCTGGGGGCCGGGGCGGGGCCTGGACCGCAGGTGTCTGTGTCGCTCCGCATTTCAGCTTCTTTCTAGCCTTGGCGCAAGGGAATCCGCATCTTCCTCCACACCCTCGCCCTCCAGATGACGGGAAACAGCCGCCATGTGAAGGGAGGGCCCCTCTGCCCTCATTTCCACCAGGCAGGCCTCCCATTCCCTCCAACGTGTTAATGAAATCCTCGTTATCAAGCGAACCACACAGAGGAACGCGCTTTCCCATAGGAATCGGATTATAATTGGGGCTGGCCCTCCTGTGCCTGGTTTCCCGTCAGAAAGCACAGGCAGGACTCATAATAGCACGAAAGACGATGATACAGAAACCATAAACCTTTACAACCATTTAAAAAAAGAGAGCACGCTCCCAGTCCCGCAAAGACGGTCATTGGTGGGCTGTGCGCATTCCTCGTAGGTGAGGCGCCCAAAGTGTAAATCGACCAAATCAGACTCTTGGCCCGAACTAGCAAGCTGGTAAGGGGGATTCCTAGTTGCACGCGGAGTCGGATGCCAGTTCGCATTCTTTGTTAACGTTCAGGTAAACAAATTTGGAGGTGGGCGGTTTGGTCTACTGTGGTACAAAGGACGTTAAAGCCAATCTCTTCTCCCATTAAATTCCCACACAGGGCAGAGCCGGTGGAAAGAAGTTCATTGTTCTTTGAGTTCCAAGTTGGGACAGTCTTCTCAAAATGTATCCTCACAGGGGCGCCCGGGCGGCTCTGTTGGTTGAGCATCCGACTTCGGCTCAGGTCATGATCTCGGTTTGTGGGTTCGAGCCCCGTGTCGGGCTCCGTGCTGACAGCTCAGAGCCTGGAGCCTGCTTCTGATTCTGTGTCTTCTTCTCTCTGTGCTCCTCCCCCATTCGTGCTCTGTCTCACTCTGTCTCTCAAAAATAAATGTTAAAAAGAAAAGAAACATTCAAAATGTATCATCACAGTAAGGAGATGTTTGAGCCTGAGTGAAGACCCAGCCCAGGGTTTATCCTTTCTTGGTTCCACTGAGGAAGCCCTGAGGGTGCACATGCTCCCGGGGGGAGTTCACGGCCCAGGAGCCTTCGTCACCTTGAGCTCAGTGTGGCTGCCCTCGTCCACTCGGGGTCCTCAAAGCGTCAGAGTCGGTCTCAAATTGAGGGCGTGAGTTCCTCCAAACCCCAGTGGAGTTACATCCATCTCAGCAGCCCTACAAAGTACGAAATGTGACTATTTACATTTTTCAAGTGAAAAAACGGAGGCTCAGAGGAGGTCAACGCTTTTAGCCCAGGTTGACCTGGGCAAGGACTCCTGGAGCCGGTCCCCCGATGACAGCTGCTGCCCAGGCAGGACTGAGGAAAGGTGTCAGGAGCGGAGCGGGGAGAAAGTGACGCTCCCAGGGGACACCGGGAGTGCCAAGATTGCGGAAACCCTGTTCTCCTGGGCTCCCTCCCCGGCTCCCTGATACTTTCCCCTCTTAGAATAGACTTTCATGGCATTTATCTGTTGAGTGTGGGGAACTTTTTTGATTGAAAAAAAAAAAGGATTGTGTGAATTTTATGAGACTCTACCCAATGGGCAGAGGTTGAGATGCTCTGATAGCTTCTATGATATTAACTCTGAAAATAGAATTTCTGTAATATTTTTAAATTTCTTGGAACTTGATTTCTAAGAGCCCCGAGGCTTATTCCAGAGAGGCGAGAACTGGAGGGAGTCACACTTTCAGGAGCTGGAGCCCATCACCTTCACGTGTTTCACCCACCGCCTGGCTCCTGATGGGAGCGTCAGGAGCCCTGGGTCCTCACCCCGGTCCTGCTGTCAGTCCCAGCGTGGATCAGCTCCTGTCACCAAACCTCCTCCTGCCTCGGTTTCTCATCGCGCCTGGAACAGACCAATGGGGACGGCCTGGCTCCTCTCTGGGGTCACCGGCCAGGCCCCTCTGCATCATGACAGTTGCTGGAAACGCAGAGTCCCAGGCTCCTCCAGACTCTGCATTTCTGCAAGATCTCCGGGTGGTCTACGTGCACCTCACGCTTGACAAGTGTCATCTTAGATTTCTAGGTGGTTTTATGTCTGCAGGCAGTTGACTTTGACTATTTCTAGAAGCAAGAGAAACAAAGCCATCCTTTTCTGAGAGTGCACAAGGTAAGTGGTGTTGTCTGCACAGAGGGTCCCACAAGTTGTCCTCTGTCTGCATCTGTCATCTTTTCCCAATGTAATGTAGAAGTGTGACCTTTGCTGTGTCCTTTGCTGACCCCCAAAGACAGACTGTTTCCGCCTGCGCACACTTACCCTCCTCAGCTCAGCTTCCTGTCCCCCCAACCCAAGCACATCTGCGTTACCCTGAGTGTTGACTTAGTCCTATCCCTGCTCTGTTTCTCATCTACTCAAGTAGACCTCGAAGGCAGGGAAGATTTTCCTTTGTTTATATCCCCAGACCTTTGCCCCAAGCTGGGCACACAGGCTGTTCTCCATGGAGACCTGTTGACTGAGGAAGGGGCACCATCACCAACCCTGGAACCGGAGGGGTGTTAGGGCCACAGCCCACTGTGCGCTGATGCAAAGATATGACTTGGTTGTTTGATAAATTCCTCTGATGAGTCAACTATTTCCAGACGAAAAGGTGAAAGGTCTGGAAGATGTTACAAAATCATAAAATGGGGGGGTGGGGTGGGAATTTAGATATTAGCCTTTCCCCTTGTTCTGCTCTGAGACTGCATTTGCGGTCATTGGCGTTTCTTTATTGGGAACGTAGGACATTGCACCGCGTCTCCTTCGCTACTCCTAGCCTGTTCTTTCCTTCTTTTAAACTATCAATCAAAACAAATCCTTTGGTGAAGTTTCACATACAACTCAAAACTTTAATATCAGATTTTCCACACTACTTTAATAAGGAGTGACTCATTTCCAAGATGGGAATGTGATCAGAAATAAGTGGGGCCGGCAGGACGCTAGGCAGGAGGTGCCCGGCGGGGGGTGGGGGGGTGGGGAGTGCCCACACTCAGAGTTAACATCAGGCTCTGCGACGTCCAGCAAGTCCGACCATTATGACACCCTGCAGGGACTCCAGGGTCCCACATCTTAGTACCCTCACCCCCCGTCTTGGTGACTCCCCCAGCCTCAGCCCCAGCCCATGGCTGTCTGTGAAAACGCTGAGGGGGGGCAGCTTTGAGCCTCGCACTGCTGTTGCCTCCATCTGCAATGCCCTTCCCCCCAGTTACGTGGAATTTTAATTCTTTCACTGTTGTGGAGTTTAGGTATCAACATATGTATTCCTTTCCCCCATTCAACTCAAAGACTACGTTTGAGAGACTGGCCATCTCTTTTTTTCTTAACTAAGATTTTTTTTAATGTTCATTTGTTTTTGAGAGAGAGAGACACACACACAGCATGAGTGGGGGAGGGGCAGAGAGGGAGGGAGACACAGAATCCGAAGCAGCTCCAGGCTCCGAGCCTGTCAGCGGAGAGCCCGACGCGGGGCTTGAACTTGGGAATGAGACTGGCCATCTCTTTGTTGGGAACGGTGGGACACTGCGTGGGGTGGCATTTGCAATTACCATGACCATGCCTTTCCTTCTATTGTTAATCAAGGCAAACTCTGGTTGCATTGTTTCCCCCAGAAAGATATGCCCAAGGCCTAACCCCTGGGATTTGTGAATGTGACTTTATTTGGAAACAGGGTCTTTGCAGATGTGACCAAGCTAAAATTAGGTCATTAGGCTAAGATAGGTCATTGACACCGCGTGCCTGGGGCGTCCTCAGAAGAGCCGGAGAAGAATCTCTCCTGGTTCTGAGAGCGTGGCCCCGCCCCCAGGGTGGTTTGGACCTTCTGGTGTCCGGAGCCGGGAGGGGGAACAGGCGCACCGCGTTAGGCCGCTGGTTCGTGCCACTTCCGCGGTCCACTTCCGCGGTGCGGTGCGAAGACACCCGTGCACTCACCTCCTCCAGATGGTGGGAAAACCACCTGCTCCGTCAGGTGGGTGCCGCCCCCACGGGCCCCGCTCTCCTTCGGCGGGCCGCTTCCCTGCGTGGCTGCTTCACGAGCCCGGCCAGGGCAGGCCCAAGGTTACTGCCGACTCCCCGGCCCGCACAGCTTCCTCGAGGCACCCATGCAACCGAGGACCGACCACAGGGCCTGGAGCACAGAAGGCTCTTGATGCTCATTTTTGGATGAATCTTGTTAAATTTAGTGTTTAGTATTTATAGTATTTTTTTTAGAATTTTAGAATTTTAGAATTTTAGAATTTAGTATTAATACTAAAAAAGTTAATATTTTTACAAATGGTACGAGTGTATGGATTAAGAAAATTTGCCCAGTGTAGTTACCAAGCTGAATATTTTGGAACAGATGCTCAACCATATCCACGAGCCCTGCCTCGATGACGAGTGTTCCCCAGAAGAACGGCCGTTCCTTTCTGCTACTCAACTGGTGAGACCTCCACTCCTAGTCTTCTGCTCCTGCCAGTGCAAGTGCGTGTGTGTGCGCATGCGTGTGCACATGCGTGTGTGTGTGCGCACTGTGGGGGGGTGCGTATGTGCACGTGTGGTGTGTATGTGTGCACAGGGGTTCACGCATGTACGGTATGTGGTGCGCAGTGTGCGCAGGTATGTGCAGTGCGTGTGTGTGCACTGTGTGTGGGTTGCATATGTGCAGGTGTGGTGTGTGTGTGTGCACAGGTGTTCATGCATGTACAGTATGTGGTGCGCGGTGTGGGTGGGTATGTGCAGTGCGTGTGTGTGGCATGTGTGGAGTGCGTGAATGCATGTCCGTGTGACTCTAGCTGGTTAGTGAAACCAGAGGCTGTGTCCTGCCCCTCCATCCCCGCTCACCCCCGAGCCGCCTCAGTTTACCCCAGGCCCCTCCTGGCAGGTACGGCGCTGCGCCACGGAGAGCTGAGTGTCCCTCCCTATGTTACAAGGAAGAAGCTGGGAACATGGTCAGAGAGTGACTTTTCTAAGCCCGCCAGAGCACGGAGGCTGCGGGCCGTCCCCTAAGCAAACCACGGCGCTCTCCGCGTGGTGTCTGGGTGCTCCTACGCGTTCCTCAAAACCCTGCTGCCCAGTTCACGCTGCTTCCCCCGGTGCCACGGAGGCTCCTTGCCTGGGCTTTGACGGCAAAGACTCTCCACGCGCGTTGACTTGGAATAAGCGGCCACGGACTTCCTGGCCAGGCAGACCCGTTTCCGTGCCGTTCACGGCTTGCTCACATGCATTCGGCCACTCGCTGACTCCCTCTGTTTCAACATCCGTGTCCAGTACAGAGAGGAACAAAGTGGCCGCCACACCAGGGTGCTTCGGGGTTACCCAGGGCTGCAAGTGCGAGCAGCTCGGCACCGCCTGGCCCGGGAACCATGGTCGCTTGCGCCCCTCGGCTGCCTGCCCCGGGGCCCGGGCACTCGGCACGCGGTCACGCTCGGCACTTTCAGAGGAATCAGCCAGCCGGTGCTGTGGTCACTTGTCGAGGTCACTTGTGTCTTCGCACAAGCGGCTTCCAGGCTGGGGCCGTTGTGTGGAGTCTGGCATGTCGTGTTTCCCACCTCGACGTGGACTCTACCGCGTACCTGTGGGTGAGGACCACGGTGTTCCGCAGCAGGCCCGGCCCTCACAACATCCCAGGGATGGTGTCACAGCTCTTTCCATCCTGAGCTAAACAGTGTGGACACCTCCACCCATAACCGGGCCACAAAGCCTGCTTCAAACCTGTCTAAATTGGAAATTGAAATAAAAAAAAACAAGTTTTCCACAGAACAAATGTTTTAAGAGCTCAAAACCTTTAAAGAATTCCTCCAAATTTATGTTAGTGGCACTCCCGTGATCCAGAGCCGGGCCGGGCCTTTGGTCCTGCCCTTCGGACACTGTGCTGGCTACGTTGTCAACTCTGGTCTGTGCACACATGGAGGTGAGCAGACATCCTGGCTGGGGACCGAGAGGGTCGGCCTCCATGAGGCATCGGGATTACTTCAGGGAGGGCCTGCGCCCCCTCCCGACCCCACCGCCCACCAGACAGGAGGGTGATAAGAACATTCCAGCCTGGTCAACGGAGCCGGGCATCCCTGCATGGGCACAGACCTTCCCCAAACGTTCCGTCTCCAATGAGCCCTCGAATCCCGGAGACTCAGGTGGGAGGGAGCCTGAGAAGCTGACAGGTAACCTCCTGAGAAGGTGGTCAGGTCTGAGCAAGTGACTGAAAGTCTCCTCTGTGCTTGACCGCCATTGCCTTGCCACTGTGCCTGGGGACCTAGCGCAGAGCCTTCCTCGGGAGGGGCTGACGGGGTCGCCGAGGTACCGGGCGCAGCTCACTCATCCGTCCCTGGCTCACCCGTGGCCCTCACACACCGCGCACCTGGGGGGCCTTCCCTCGCAGGGCAGGTGACCCCACACGCCAGGGCTAGTGTCTCAACAATGTGCTCTTAATGCGCCCCCTTCTTGCTCCCGGGTGGTGTTCCTTTTCAAATTTTGAAATAATTATAAATTCATAGAAGTTACAAACCACGGAGAGGGAGTTCTCACGAATATTCACGCAGTGGGAAGACCTAGAGTGACTGTGACACCGTTTCACACCCGGACAACTCACATCCTCGCACGCTACAGATTACGCCGATTTGACCAGTTTTACATACACGTGTCTGCACGCGCGTTTCCTTGCAATTTGTTTCCCCAGATATTCTTTATTCCTGCATCGCCCCAGGCCCCGCGTCGTCCCACGCGGAGAAGGTGGGCCCGCGCCTCGGGTCCGGGTCCGCGCAGTTTTATCGCAGGCGTAGATTCACACCTGCCGCCACAGCCAAGATCCAGAACCGTCCCACCCCCGCGCGGCTCCTTCGCGCCCATCCCCCATGGCCACACCTCCCCCCGCCCCCGTTCCTCACCCCTGCCTACCCCGGATCTGCTCTCTGTCTCTGCGATCTTGTTACAGCAGGAATGTTATGTAAGTGGAATGATACTACAGTTGACCTTTCGAGATTGGCGTTTCCATTCCACAGGATTTTCTTGAGATCCATCCAAGCTCTATGCATCCATAGTTTGTTCCTTTTACTGCTGCCCAGGGTCGCACAGGCTGGAGGCACTATGCTGCCCAACCGTGCATCTGTCACGGGACGTTTGGACGGTTGTTGTTTGGGACTCCACGAAGCTGTGTGTGAACATAGATTTCATTTCCCTGAGATAAACCTCCCAGGGTGTAATTGCTGGGTCATATGATAAGTGCATGTTTAGTTTTGCTTTTGTTTTTGTTTTAATATTTATTTATTTTTGAGAGAGAGACAGAGTGTGAGCAACGGAGGGGCAGAGAGAGAGGGAGACACAGAATCAGAAGCAGGCTCCAGGCTCCGAGCTGTCAGCACAGAGCCCGACGCGGGGCTCGAACTCAAGAACTGTGAGATCATGACCTGAGCCGAAGTCGGATGCTCAACCGACTGAGTCCCCCAGGCGTCCCCGTTTTTGTTTTGTTTTTTAAAAAACCGCCAAACTCTTTTCCATAGTGGCCAGGGCATATTCCTATCAGGAACATAAGAGTAAGAGTCATTGCTTCACATCCTTGCCAGCACTTGGTATTACCATTATTTTTTATTTTAGCCACTGTCATTGTGGTTTTGATTTACACTTCCCTAGTGACTAATGATATCGATTTTCTTTTCATACACTTATTTGCCATCTGTGTATCCTCTTCTGTGAAATGCCTGCTCGTGTCATTCACCCATTTTCTAATTGGATGGCTTACTTTTTTGCTGTTGAGTTTTGAGCTCTTTATATTTTGTAGATATAAAGCATCTGTTGGATACGTAGTTTGCGAATATTTAATTCTTTTTTTTAAGTGTATTATTTATTTTGAGGGAAAGAGAGAATCCCAAGCAGGCTCCATGCCGTCTGTGCAGAGCTGATGCAGGGCTCGAACCCACAAACTGTGAGGTCATGACCGGAGCCGCAACCAGGAGTCAGACACTTAACTGACTGAACCCTCCAGGCACCCCAACATTTAATTCTAATCACTAGATCGTCTTTCCATCCTCCTCAATCAGTGTCTTTTGCATAACAAAAGTTTTTAATTTTAATGAGGTCCAGTTCATCTGTTTGTCTTTTATAAATGACACCCTCGGTTTCTATTCCAGAGGCTCCTGTCTTCACCCTGGGGGCGCTGGAGACTCTCCCCGGTATTTCATTCTGAAAATGTGATGGTTTTACGCTTGGCATTTAAATCCATGACCCATTCATACTTATCTTGCACGAAGTATGTCAGGGCCCACTTTTCCCCCAGAGATGTCCCGTTGCCCCAGAGCCCTTTGTTCAAAAGTCTGTCGTTCCCCCGCTGAACCACTTTTGTAACTTCGCCAAAACTCGGGGGGTCACATAGGTGTGGGTCCCTTTCTGGGTTCTGTGTTCTCTGCTGTGGACCTGGTCCTCCCCCAGCACCGCTCTGTATCGATTACTATAGCTACACGGTCAGCCTTCCCAACCGGTAGATCCCTCCCATTTCAGTTCTCTTGTTAGAAACTGTTCTTACTGGGGCGCCTGGGCGGCTCAGTCGGTTGAGCGGCCGACTTCAGCTCAGGTCATGATCTCATGGTTCGTGAGTTCAAGCCCCGCGTCGGGCTCTGTGCTGACAGCCCAGAGCCTGGAGCTGCTTCAGATTCTGTGTCTCCCTCTCTCTGCCCCTCCCCCACTCATACTCTGTCTCTCTCTTTCTCAAAAGTAAATAAACATTAAAACATTTTTTAAATTGTTATAGCTATACTACATCTTTTCTTTTTCATATAAAGTTTTAAATAAGTTTGTTTATGTCTACAAAAAAGAAAGCCTTGCTCGGATCAATCTGTTGAACCATTTGGGAACTGCCGTCTTTATTATGTTGACTCTTGAGCGCAGGAACGCGGCTTGGGCCCATCTGAGGCTCTGTTTCGGGGGTGGCTCTTGCCTGGGCTCTTCTGGAGGCTTCAGAAGGCGGGAAGCCGTCGCGGGGCGGATAATGGGGAGCTGGGACTCCAACATCCACCAGCGCAGTTTGGCGGCCGCGCCTAACGAGACTCCTCTCGCAATGAGAAGAGAAGACGACATTTCCTTGTCGTCATTTTCGCTTGTCTTTCTCCTTTTTTCATGAAAAACCGGTGTTTTTCATTAGGAGCTCAATGGGCGTTTTTGGCAGGACAACCCTTCCTGTTGCAGAAATCCTTGGATTGAAGGATGTCGAGCGCCCCTGGGGCCTGCCATCACGTGTCTCTAGCACCCCCAGTAACAGTGCCCCTCGGATGTTTCCAAACGCCCCCAAAGGGAGCAGACGGCCTAACCCTGGGTCATGAGAAAGGCTTCGGACTCACTGTTAGTGAGGAAGTGAGGACTGATCCTCTGGAGACACTGGTTTTCTAATAAGGGAGTAGGAAGGAAGACACCGCCTGGAATGCTGATCGCCCAGGGCTCACTGTGTCCTTTGTGCCCCCGCATGGTGGCCTTTTGAGGCATCAATAAACCCTCGGCTCAGGGCTGAGGCCCTGCAATGGGCACTGGGCAGCCATAGATGATCGCAGGCTGCTTCCAAGCACACATTTCTCATGTTCGCTTTTAGAAAAGACTATTTGTCTTATGTGTTCTTAATAAAAAATAAAATACATGTACGCACACACGCTTTTAAAGCCACATTCCCCTCCTCGGGATGTTTTCTCGGGAAGGGCAGCGTCTGGGAGCCTGGGGTGTAGGAGCCAGCAGGGCCGGGCACCAGCCTCTCTCACTCCATCAGCTTCCGGTCATTTATCTCACCACACACCCCACTCCCGGGCCGTGGGAGATGCACACGCCTGTCTGGGGTGGGGGGGTCCTGTCTCTGCAGGTCAGCTTGGAGGCTGAGCCCGGCCCGGCCGCGGGGCCCCTGTCGAGCAGCCCAGCCCTGGATGCCCCCTCCTGCACACACTCTGCTTAGGCCATTTGGGCTGGTGGGACTTGCATGTCTTTGGTTTTATAGCTCGGGGCAGGGAGGAAGAGGCTGGAAGTGAAGGGTGGAGTGGATTGTATGCTGTCTGCTGTCACCAGAGTTCCAATCCCGGGTTTGAACTAAGTAGCTCGCTGGGGGTCGGCTGGTGGCTTCAGGGCCAGCGTGTTGCCGCTCTGTCCCGGCCCCGCCAGCTGGCCGAGGCCCAAGGGCGTGGGGAACGTCAGAAGAAGCATGTTCGGCCCTGGCACGGCTCCTCCCCACGGCGGTGGGGACACTGCGGGCCACAGAGAGGCCATCGGAGAGGCTGGGAGGTTCTCTGCCGGCCACACGTTGCTCGGGGACAGAGGGTACCTGGGGACACTGGTCATTTGCACCCCAAGGCCCAGCCACTAGCAGGACACACCACGTCCGCCACATACGAGCAAGGCTGCCTGGGGAGAATGGACGGGCAGGCGAGGTGGAGTCCGGGACTTTCCGCCCCAAATCACCTGGTGTCAGCAATAAAATGTGACTCATCAACCCGCTCACCACGAGCAGGCATGCGGCACGGACGGTCAGAGCCAGGTTGCGGCCCAGCTGTCTTCCGTCCCCCAGACTTGGGGACACATTAGTGCTCCTCCTCTGAGTTTCCTGCGTTCATCAGTGTCCAGCCCTGTGACATCGGAAGGCACAAAATTTTTGAGGGTTGCACTTTCTATTTGACTTTTTAAAACAATTTTTTAATGTCCATTTATTTTTGAGAGAGAGAGAGAGGAAGAGAGAGAGAGAGAGAGTGAGCCTGAGTGGGGAAGGAACAGAGAGAGAAGAAAACACAGGACACAGAAAATCGGAAGCAGCTCCAGCTCCGAGTTGTCAGCACAGAGCCCGACGCTCGAGCTCATGAACTGCAAGGTCATGACCTGAGCGGACGTCGGACGCTTAACCGACTGAGCCCCCCAGGCGCCCCTTCTTTTTGAATTGAAGTCCTTTGCCCTCTGCTCTCTGGAGCCAGCAGAGTTGATCTCTTCTGCCCTGGGACCCGGCGCGGTTCCTGTGGGCACGGCTGCGGTGCCCCCAGACACACGGACGTCACGGGCTCCGGGGCGCGGGCGCGGCTCCGGTCCGAGGATCCGTGAGCTCACACCAGCCCTCAGTAAGCGTCCCCGGCCGTAAGGACCCCCGCACAGGTGCGCCCAGCCACCGGACCGCGAAGCCTTCTCTCTCTCAGCCAGCTCCACGCCCGGAGGCCAGGACCAGCGGGGACACGTTCGCCGTGGCCCCCACCCCTGGCCCCCTCGGCTCCCCTGTCCGCGGAGCCCCGGCATCAGTTACAGTGTGACGCTACTTTGCCATATTGAATCTAATTCGTAGGGAGTAGTGCCCACCCACCCACAGAACGTGACAAATAACCCCACATAACGCCTTCCCCGCGGCGTAAGAGAGGGAGACAGCTCGTGAAATGGCCCTGTGCTTACGTATTGGAAATGTCAGTTCTCAGGTCCCTTTCTCCCAGAAGGAGGCTGTGTAATCTCTCATCTGGAGCCTTTGAGTGGGTAGATTTGGGGTCTGTATTTGAAGGACTTGCTCATGGTGACACTGCGCTTGCCCTCTGTGTTTCAGGTCGACCCCAGGAGGACCTGCACGGTGGTACCTTCTAACCAAATTCGTTAACGTTTCCGAAGCAAAACGTAGGAACAGTTTTTAAAGGGCCAGCGGTAGCCTCGCGTGGGCTCACAGAAGCGCCCTCGAGCGGGCACGCTGGGCACCAGTCACGGCCGTGGGCCTGGTCTCCCCTCCCCGCCCTGCCGCTCGGAGCCCTCGTAGGAGTCGCTCCCGTGTCCTCCAGCAGCACCCGGGTGGGCTGCCCGGAGCTCGGCCGGTCCCTCGCGGGCCCTGGTTCCCGTCCTCCCCGTATCATGCCCTCCGACCCTCTGCTCCACGCCTGGGGCTGACCGATGCCCTGCGGAGCTCTGGGCGCCTGTGGCCGAGCCCCTGCTGCAGGCCAGCGGACTGCTCCCCACTGACAAACGCTGCATTTCTTTTGCAGAACTGTGTTTGCTGCAGAATGGTGCGGGTGTGCTGACTTGGGGTAACTGGTATTGTGCATGTAGTCAGGGGCCCGGCACAGGCTTTGCCCCGGGCTGTGCGCTCCCTGGGGGCACCCCGTTGGTTCACCACGTGTGATCGCTCACTGGATCATGGAAATCACCGTTGGGCTCAAGCGCTCCAGATGTGGACCCGCAGCTGTGCGCTGTCACCATACCCAGCGGCCCGGGCACGCCAGGGAGCTCCGTGGAATGCGCAGCTCATGTGCCGCAGGGGCACGATTTTCCAAAGCCGTGCACACTTCCCAGAAAATTTCCAGACAACGTCAAGTTCAATCTTCACAATCGTTAACATTCTCGGAACGTGAAAGCCGTGCAAAATAATGCTTTACATTTATATATGGAAAGGGAGTCGGTGCAAAGAACCGTAAGTCGTGTGTAGCCGCCCAGTAACCCTGCGAGAGGTTTCAGGCAGCCAGCGAGGTGTCTGCACCGTGACCGACACCAGATGCTTCTGATGAAGCCCGTGGGTCCCGCACCGGTGCCCACGCCCTCATCACCCCTCCCTTCCTGCTGTTTCCTCGGGGGGTGGGGGGGTGAGGGGTTAAGCAGGTTTCCAGGCCAGCAGGGAGGCCTCAGGCCCCCGCCTGGATCTGCACTCTACAGTCATCCAGGGCGGGACTCGGCCCAGCGCGGCCCCAGCCGGACCCATCAGAAGGTGGGGGTGGGAGTCCTGATCGCGTGGGTCTGGTGGCCCGAGACGCAAGTGTCCGGAAAGCAGTGAAGTGAGGAGAGGAACTGTCTTAATGGGAGGATCTAGACACAGCGAGGTAGAATGTCAGTTCTTGCTAAACAAGCTCTCTAGGTAAACTGAGGGCCATCGGCCTGGTGCGGACCTCTGTTCGTCTCTCTCAAGTGTCCCCTGCACTGAGCGGCAGCATCAACAAGGACACCTTGGCCAGCTTTGCTCCCTGTGCTTGGACAGGACAGAAGGCTCACTGCCCTGTTTCTTGGTTGCCACCTGCAGATCCTCCAAAAGGAGTTGCTTTCAAAGGACGACTTCCTAGAAACAGGATCTGTCCCTGAGAAAAGAGTATGTTGCTCCTGGAAACTGTTCCCGGGGAAGGCTCCAGAAAGTCCTCAGTTTTGCACCTGGTACAGGAAAAGGGGACCTTATTCTTATTCTTACTCTGGTACTTTGAGGCCGGATGGTGTGAGTTGTGGATTGGGTGCCATTGCCACCAGCAGGCAAGGTGGTGAAGCAGCTAACTCCACCCACCGACCACCCTGTCCACCCGTCCACCCGTCCACCTGTCCACCTGTCCACTCGTCCACCCCGACCACCCCATCCACCCCGTCCACCCCGACCACCCCGACCACCCCGTCCACCCGTCCACCCGTCCACCCCGTCCACCCGTCCACCCGTCCACCCCGTCCACCCCGTCCACCCCGACCACCCGGTCCACCCGTCCACCCGTCCACCTGTCCACCTATCCACTCGTCCACCCCGACCACCCCGTCCACCCGTCTACCCGTCCACCTGGTCAACCCCGTCCACCCCGACCACCCCGTCCACCCCGTCCACCCGTCCACCCTCTCTTGTGGAGAATCCACCCTCGGAGAAAGGGAGCCTCACCCCAGGTAGCTCCTCCCCCATCTCAAGCTAGGCACTGAGCAGAGGTGTCATCAGCTTTCCAGAAAACATTCCCCCGATTCTCGACTCTCACTGTGGCCTTCTTGCCGGAGGCCTGTGTCATGCAGTCAGGGTCCCGCAGGCCTAACACCCTGCTCTCTGCTTACAGGCCAGAGGCTGAGGTCACTGACATGCAGAGCGCCTGCCTAGAGGTGACCCAGGGGTCCCGTGCTCGCTAAACAGAAGGTAAAGGTGCTTTATCACACCAAGTAAACACACACGTGTTTGCTTCCTTTGTTTTCACCCCAGCACTTGGGTCGCGTGCAGAGCAGAGCGCTTCCTCGGCAGACCCCTGCCCTGGTCCTGAAGCCGGAGGAAAGAGCTGCAAAGGTGCAGCAAGTGCTTGCTGGCTCCACTTTGGCTTGTCCCCTCCCCCCACCCGAATCAGTGCGGGCGGTGGGAATCTGGGCACCTGGCATTGGAGAGCCACGTCACCAACACCCCACCCGGGCTTCACCTGAGCTCAGCCTCAGCTGTGTCACCCAAATCCCAGCCTCCGAGAATGCGGACTCGTCCGAGGAGCAGAATGCTACAATGAGACTAAGCAGACGTGTGTAAGGAGCACAGGGTGATGGCGACCCCACACCGCCACCAAACAGCCTGAATGAGAAGATCATGCTGGCGGGCGCCCTGCACCTGCACCCAAGGAGAATGTGAGTAGAGAAGACAGTGCAGGGGGAACAGCACCCTCCGTGACGTGGGCTCCAGGGACCGCAAAGTGGGCAGAGGCAGGGACCTCCCCGCGTAAAGAAGAGGACGCACCTGTGTGTCCACCACCCAGCAGGCCGTGAGGCCGTGAGCCATCCGGTGAGGCTCCCGAGGGGACACACGGTGGTCTCGGCCGCAGGTGGCTGGCCAGGTGCCCGGCAGGTGCTGCTCCATCTCGTGTCCAGAAAGTTACTTCAACAGGTGAAGCCGCGGCAGGTGCAGGGGCTGAGCGCTCAGGACTTCCCCGTGCTGGGCGAACAGTGCTCACGTCCAGTGCCCACGCCTGCCAGGGCTCAGCGCCTCGTCTCATCCTCGATGTCGGTCACCACTGTTTTCTCCCGGACTCGCCTGCCAGCTGCCCCCCGGCCCATCCCAGTGCCCCATGCCCCACGGCCGCCCCTGCTCGCACCTTGTTTCCCACTGCGGACCGCCGGGCACGTCCTGTGGCGCGCAGGGTCCCTGCAGCTGCCTGCCCAGTACGGTGTCGCCGGTTCTGCTCCAAATCACTTTCTTCCAGGAAGAGGAAGCAGGCGGCTTGGAGGGGCACCTCCCGGGAGTGGGGAGCAAGACGCGCCTTGGTTCACGGCAGAAGCGGACAGTTTCCGGGTTTGAGAGCCGGCTTCCAGGCAGAGGCCTCACACACGTTTGGGGGTCGGGAGCGGCTTCTGGGTCAGGGCAGCATTTGCACGAGGGCCCCAGACATTTGAGCGGACCCCCGAGCCTCTGCGGGGAGCGGCTGGCACACGCGGCCGACGGTGGGCGCATCCAGGGGCCCGGGCCACAGCCGGCACCCTCCGATGGCCCCCTCGTCCAGAGCCTGTGCTCCTTGGTGGATGTGGTCAGATCCAGTCGGCTAACATTTTGTTGAGAATTTTTGCCCCTAAATTTGTGAGGGGTGTTGCTATGCATTTTTCTTTTCTTTGGGTGTCTTTATCTGGTTTGGGGGTCAGGGTGATGTTGGCCTTACAGAATCAGCTGGAAAGTGTTCCTTCCTCCTCTGTTTTCTGGAAGAGTTTGTGCAGTAATGGCATTTTCCCCTCCTTAAACGTATGATAGAATTCGCCGGCGAAGTCATTGGGGTCTGGAGTTTCTTTGTGAGAGGATTTTCAGTTGCTAATTTAATCTTTTTAACTTGTTATACATCTTTTCAGATTTTCTGCTTCTTCCTGAGTAAGTTTTTGTAATTTGAGTTTTTCTAGGGATTTGTCCATTTCATGTAAGCTGTTGAATTTGTTCGCATAAAGTCATTCACAGTCTTCCCTTACAATCTTTTTAATTTCTGAGCAGGCAGTGGGAATCTCCTTCCCCATGATTTTGGTCATCTGTGTCTTTTCTTACCTGTTCCTGTTTAATCTAAGGAAAAGTTTGTCAGTTTTGTTGGTTTTCAGACAAATGACTTTTGATTTCGTTGATTTTCTCTTGTTTTTTGCGTTGTCATTGCTTTCATTCCCGCATTTATTATTTAATGTCTTCTGCTTGCTTTGGATTTAGTTTGCTCTTATTTTCCAAGATTCTCTCTGTAAAAACTTAGATTATTGATTTAAGTTTTCTCTCTTTTTCTAAGACAGGCATTTAAAGCTACAAAGTCCTTCTAAGCTTTACGATAGCCGCATCCCATAAATTCTGACA
This sequence comes from Cryptoprocta ferox, assembly GCA_028646485.1. Lineage (NCBI taxonomy): Eukaryota > Metazoa > Chordata > Mammalia > Carnivora > Eupleridae > Cryptoprocta > Cryptoprocta ferox. Next base: position 1,986,626 of record CM053577.1, on the reverse strand, counting down.
TGTTTTATTTTCATTTTCATAGACAGATCCTCGTCCACTTACAGTGGGGTGACATCCTGTAAACCCATCGAAGGGAAATACTCTTCAGTCAAAAACGCGTTTTGAACACTTAACCTGTGGAACATCTCAGCTCAGCTGAGCCGACCTTCAGTGTCCTCAGAACACTTACGTCAACCCACAGTCGGGCAAAATCATCTCACGCAAAGGTATTTTATAGTAAAGTTACGCCTTATGTAATTTACTGAGTACCGTACTCAAAGTGACAGAGATTCCTGGGTACAAGACGGTTGGCAATGTCCCCCTTGTTTTCCCTCGTGACCCCCCAGCTGACGGAGAGCTAAGGCCTGGGGTCACATCGTGAGAGAGGACTGGACCGCGCGTCGCTAGCCCGGGACAAGATCCAAATTCAAAACTCCAAGAATAGCTTGTACTGAAATATACCATGTTTGCCCCATTGCGAAGTCAAACCATGTTACGTAGTCCAAATTCTCCTGTAAATGAAATTCCACTTTGGGGAAGAGGCGGCCAGCAGGCGTTTCTCTAGGGTGTTCCTCCCCAGGTAACGTCATAAATACAAACCACTTCGGGGAGGGCCCAGACTTGCTGATGTGATTGAGGAATCCCGCCCAGTTGTCACTTGGATCTTCCCTCACTCTGCCGATACCTCCACCCCCCGCTCCCCGCCCCCAAATCCTGGTGGAGACAAAGGGCCGGGCACCATCCTCTACAAACCAGTTGCAAGGTGAGCAACGACCCCGGCCGAGAGGGGAGTGTGGAGAGCAGTAGGCAGCTTACCTGGGGCCACACAGCTAATAAGTGGCAGAACCAGGATTTGAACCCAGATCCCTCAGACTCTCAAACCCATGCCCAACACAACTTAAACCTAGTTCCACACACAACGAGCCCAGGGGGGCAGAAAGAAACCCTGAATATGTTTCACGAGGCCCCTTAATAACGTGGTGAGGAAACCCCAGGCCACGGCCCAGATAACAGTCTGCAAATTTCAGCTCGGGGTGGCCCCACGGGCTCAGGTCGCCGTGCTGACTTGGGGTGACTCTTGCTGTTTTCCTTCCCCGTTGACGCTGGTGACGGGGGCCCCTCTCCACGCCGCAGCGTCTCAGAGACAGTGAGGCGTCCGGTGAATGCGGCCTCTTGCAGGCTCCGGCAGCAGCGCAGGCAGTGACGAGAAGGGCTGTGGTTCCCTGGGACCCTCGCCTGTGACATGCAGAGGCCTCTGGCCGGCACAGTAGCCACGAGCCGACGGGCGCTGTCCTGCGAGGGTGCACGTTGTCCCGTCAGACTTACCGAATGATTCAGGTTTCGTCCTAAAGGAAAGAAACAATGCTTTTGCAAGTGCATCTGTGCTATGGTGAACTGTAACAAGGTATCTTCCGAAACAACCCAAATAAAATTACAGCCCGGCGGGGGCGGCTCGCGGGCTGAGGGCAGCACCGGGCACCTGCCTTTGCGGGAAGTCCAGTGACAGCACCTTGGGCTAAGACGCGGCGAGTTCTGGCACCTGCCGAGTTTTAGGGGGCCTCCTGCCTGCCAAGATGAGTAGGCGGGGAAGCCAGGAAATCAGAAGACGTCAACCAGAGACCCCGGTCTGCAGAGAGGTGGGGAGAAATGAGGCGAGTTCTCTCCACACACGTCCTGTGGAAGGAAGGACCGGGAAGCCTGGGAAGGAAGGTCCTCCCTTGGGAGAGTCCGGGACACGCAGCGAGGCAGGAAGCAGCCTAGCGGGTAGGTTCCAGGGAGGGACCGTCCTCGGCAGCCAGAGCCTGAGGTTGGAGCGTCAAGGGCTGGGGGGTGGGCACAGTGGGCACATTGGGCCAGAGGTGGCCCAGCCTCGTCTGCCCCCAGTGGTGGCCAGCCTGGGTCAGCCTGAGCCCACAGGAGAGGAGGAGGGCAGCGAACAGAGTCCCTTCCGGGCTCACATGTGGACCGACACTTGCAGGAAGAATGTTCCAGAAAGGCTCTCCGTGCCTCTGCCAGGACCTCCCCTTCAGAGCCTGTGCCTGCTCCCTGGCTCACCAGGTCCCCAGGGTTCTGGCTCTGTCAGGACAAACCTCCCCAGCTTGACCGCTCGGCACAGACGTGGATGCCTTCCTGCACATCCACGCAGCACGGCCGCAGCTAGGAACCGTCCCGCGCCCCCTGCCCAGGGACCCGGGGACTGGAGTTTAGACAGTTACGCTCCATAGAGCCTCACTAGTCCTGAAAGATGGCAATTGCTCAGTTGACAAATGCCCCCCCCCCGAGCCTTGGGGAGCAGGGCCTCCCCCTGCCCGCCACCCTCGCCCTCCACCTCCGGCCTCCCACAGTCCACCAGCTACAGGTGAACCCTGCACATGGCCAGCACCTGTTCCAGCCATCCAGCCAGACGGGGTCTGGTGGTCAGCGACCAGGGCAAACTTGTTTATCACTTAGGCTCTTACCTGCTCTGCTGTCCGGGCCCCCAGTAGGTGGGGAGATAGGGGCACCTGGGAGGACCACCCAGGGGAGAGCGGGCGTCGTGGGCAAAATGGTGGAAGAGAGCAGATGCGGGGGGTGATGGGGGCCAGGGGCTCCGAGGGCCGCGGGAGGCTATGTTGGGTATGCAGGAAACGGAAAACGTTCCGAAATATTACCTTGATGTACTTGGGGGTTTCCTCCTCCTCTCCCTTCTCCTCCTCCTCCCCCCTTCTCCCGCTTCCGAATGGCTCTCCATGATTACTGTTCTCGCGTTGAGGCTTTGCCTCAGGGAAGAAAAAGTCATTTTCTTGACGTTTGAGATCTTGAATACTTTTGTACTTGTATGACTTAGGCAATAGTCTGCAAGCAAAAGCAGTTTTGATTTATAAGATCCAGGGTCTGTTGAGCAAGAAAAAGGTTTTTCTTGGAATTCGGAGAACCATAGTTTGAATGTAAATAGAGAGGTCGGAGCAAAGAGGTTGCTGCAGGAACGGGAGCACTGGGAATAAAGGACCTGCACTCCCGCCTCAGGGGAAGCTGAGAATGAAGCTCTGAGGGGCGACACTCTGAGGTGGTGTCTTGGGGAGGCTCCCGCCGCTGACCCTTTAGGACCAGAGCCCTGGCAGGGACGGAGGCTCCAGGGAACAGGGCGCCCCCCTGGCTTCCCAAGGGAAGTGTGGATCCAGTGCGGCCCCTGAGTGGGAGATGAACAGGGGCCAGTAGAGTGCAGGGGAGCGCCCCCAGGGCACCAGCAGGGGAGTGGGGGGGACGAACTGGCAGTTCTCACCTCCCAGGGGGCCTCCAGAAGGTGGGAACGGTGCAGAGGAGAAGCAGACCAGGGTTGGAGCCGGGACAGGACCGTACAGGGCAGCCAGTGATGGAGGCCCGGCTGTGGGGTGGCTTAAACACTTGGACTTGGAAGCCAACCCCCCTGAGGGCACTTTGTCAGGGCTTGGAGTCCCGCCTCGCGCCCCGAGATCTGGGATGCCCCTCTCCGCAGTGCAGAGGAGGCTGGGGGGCCCAGAGCAGCGCCTGACCGGGCGCCAACAGCCCCTCCCGGACTCCCACATCGCTGTCCACACTGCATGCGGGGTCGGAGGCCCTCCTTCCCGCTGCCTGCTAGGACCGGCCCCGGGTCCCCCACCGTGCTTTGCAATAACAAAACCCACAGTCGTTCAAACAATACCGAGGCCCTTGTGTTGGGAGCCAGGCCCTTTCCGTGACCCTGTGTTCTCTGCTTAGCTTGCTTTCGTGTACTTTTTAGTAACTGGAGCCAGATTTCAGTGAAGACAGATGACGGAAAAGGCGCCGTCTCCCGCTCGCCATCTTTGAAAGGTTCTCCCAGCCTCTCCTTCTTTATCTTGAGCAGGTGTCTCTTTGCTCCACGTGTTTTCTGGCGTTTCCTCATTGCCCTGAGCTCTCCTTTTGCCTTGTGCCTGGAAACAAGAAGAGTTTTCCGTGCCCCACAGGCTGAGGGAACCTGGGCCATTTACATCACAAAGTAAATTTCTTGCAACTTCCCCGTTCTTTAGAAAGGACCGCCCGACACGGGCTGCGGGGTGATTCCAAGCTGCACGGTTTCTGCTACTTCAGATGATGCAAAACAAAGCCTGGGACAGTCCATCGCATGTGTCAGTTACCTGTTGTGCAATGAATCACCCCAAAACTTCACGGCTTCCAACGATAATAAACATGTTAGCTTTCCTAGTTTCTGGGAGTCAGGATTTGGGGGCAGCTTGATTGGGTGGCCCTGGCCTGGGGTCTCTCATGAGGTTTGGGGGGTGTGGTCATCGGGTGGGTTGTCTGGATTGAAAGCCCCACTTCCAAGATGGCACCCTTGAAGGATTCTGGACTCAATTCCAATGCGTGTGTTGGGGGTGCACACCCCCCAGCAAGTGTTTCTCCAACACCAGCAGGGCGTCTGACACCTCAACTCTAGCACTGCCTGGAGAGAGCATCGGATGCCACGGGATAAGGGCTTAATCCCACAAGACTGCCCCAGGCCCTCAGACACCAGCTCTAAGTGCAGATGGGCACCTGTGCTTCTGGCCTGCCGGCTGCAGATCGGAGCCTCCAGCGACCCCACCTCAGATCTGATTAACCTGCTAGAGCGGCAGGCAGCAACTCGGAGAAACTCTCACTTGCGTTTACCAGTTTATTAAAGGATGTGACACGGGGTACAGATGAGGATCTGGAGGGAGAGGTGTGCAGGGTGAGGCCTGTGGGAAGGGGTGTGGGGTGAGGCCTGTGGGAAGGGGTGTGGGGTGAGGTCTGTGGGAAGGGGTGTGGGTTTCCACAGCTTCTCTGGGCTCGACGTTCCCCCCGAATCCGCATGCGTTCACTAACCCAGAAGCTCTCCAGACCCCACAGCACCGGTACTTTATCGAGGGCTCCTCGCACAGACATGCTCGGCCGTTAACTCCATTTCCAGTCCCCCCACCACCGCCCCGAGGATGGTGGGTGGGGCTGGAAACTCCAAGCTTCTAACCGTGGCTGCTCTTTCCGGTGACCACCCTTCGTCCAGGAGCCCTCCAGAGTTGCCCAGTAGAACAAGAAATACTTCCAGTGCTCTCGTCCCTTAGGACACCCCAAGGGTTTCAGGATCCCTGTGCCGGGGGTGGGGGGCAGAGACCAGCACGTATCTGGTATTGTCTCACGTTCACTCTTGTGGCTGGCAAGCGGTGCTGGCTGCTGGCAGGAGGCCTCTCCACGTTGGCACGTCCCCAGGTGCCACTGCTTCCCTCTGGGCACCTGGTCCAAGAGAGCAAGTTTGGGCCCAGCATTCTTTATGATCTACCTTCCAAAGGCACATGCGTCACCCCACTACACTGTGTGGGTCACGTAGACCAGCCCCAATTCAGTGTGACAGGACTTGGATTCCAGAAGACAGAACTACAGAATTATATTATATTATATTATATTATATTATATTATATTACATTATATTATAATAAACAAGGATTTATTATTCGGGGATGCGGTATATGGACAAAGCATAGCTTGTAAATAGCTACCACCATGTTTTATTCATGGTGGCCATATATTCAAGTCTTGCTTTGTGCTTTCCACTTGTCTACTGTAACAGCAAAAGCAGCCCTCGCGGGGCGCCTGGGGGGCTCAATCGGTTGAGCATCCAACTTCGGCTCAGGTCATGATCTCACAGTCTGTGGGTTCAGGTTCGAGCCTCACGTCAAGCTCTGTGCTGACAGCTCGGAGCCTGGAGCTGCTTCAGATTCTGTGTCTCCCTCTCTCTCTGACCCTCCCCCACTCACTCTCTGTCTCTCTGTCTCAAAACAAAATAAAGGCATAAAAAAAAGTAGCCTTCGCTTTCTTCTTAGATGAAACCATCACTGGGGGATTAAAATTTTGTCTTTCTGGGATCTGGGATCTCATATTTATACTCAACGGTGCCGTAACATTTATACTAATCCACAGAATCCAGCACAGCCAGGAAAATGCAGAAGGATCCTCCCTGGCACCAATGGTCATTGTCGGATGGGCAGGCAGGGGTGTGGGGCATGGGAGAGAATGATTCCATCACCGGAAAGGGATCTGAGACTTCTGAGAAGCTGGGAGTGGCTAAGGTGTGAGTCCAAGTCTGAGAGGTAGCAAGAACCCCATTTATAATAATAATTAACAAGAAATACCCACTCTGCCAGGCACCATGTCAAGGACTTTGGGGATATTTCCTCATTGAATCCTTACAGTGACCTTGAAGTAGATACCATTGTCACTCCCATTTCACAGACAGGGAGACTTGGGCACAGAGAGGTCAAAGGTCTCATGGAAAGCGTGTGTTTGCAAATGGCAAATCGGGTTCGGTTTCGGGCTGCCTGAGTCCAGACCCTCACACACCCACACCCCTAGGTCTGTCCACGTGTCCCAACTAGAACCTGAAAATATGGAAGGCAGAGGGTATCCATGACGTCAACTGTAGGTGAAGTCCTAAGTGCATGGGGCTCCCTGGGCCTCCCTCAGCCCTTACAGTTTGTGCACCCAGAAATCTGACCAGGGTAGCCCAGTCAGACAGGCCCAGCCAGGAGCAGGGGAGGAGATGCAGGGGCAGGACCCATCATTACCGTGGAGTCTTCTTTCTTTCCTCGGAGAGAGCCTAAGCCACATCACAATGGCCTAAGATCAAACTCCGATAAAGCAAATTCACACAAAGTTTTGCCTACTGCTGGTGCATAATCTAGTGACATCACACTTACAAAACATCTCCTCACGTGTAGGCTACAACGGTGTTTGCTTTCCTGCAGTAGCACTGAGCCTGTGGAGCATTTCAATGAGACGGGTGTGGCCATGGACACAACAGGGTGATATTTCTTCGATCAGAACAACTATGGAAGACCTGGGATCTGAAGACGGATAGCCGGGGTCCAAATCTCCAAATCTCCGCGTTGACATGTCCCAGCTTGGTGACACAGCAAAGAAGTTCCTTATCCTTCCCAGCCTGGGACATTGTCATCTGGAAGGGAGGGACAATAATGGAAGCCACTGTGTAGGCTTGTGGTGAAGATTCAATCTGTCAGGACACTTAGGACCATGTCTGACCAATAACAAGCACATGGCAAGTGTGAACGGCAATAGCATCGAATCTCAAGCAGCCTCCTTTCTAGGACTCACATTATTGTGGGTGCCATTAAGAAAGAAGAAAGAAAACACACGGACAATCCCACAATGCCACTCCGTCAACTGTAAGACACGTCCCAGGTTTGGAGATCGCAGGTCGGGAGGCTGTGGCTCTCAATCCATCTGCCGGAAAATCGAGGGCTGCAGATGCTGGCCCCACACCCTTGGCCGCGGAAGGATGGCACACGAGGTGTTCAGGGACAACACCCTGGACCGTCACAGGAGGGTGGGACTGGGCGTGAGACAGTGGGATGGAAACTGGAAAACAGTCTCCCCTTCACTCGGTCACACGCTTGCCGAGGTTGGGGAGTGCAATGATGGGAGCAGAGCCAAGAGCCACCATCAGTGGTTTAGATGTGGACCTTAATTCCGTTTCCCTTATAAAAACTATTAGTCATAGTCTATATACAAGGTCAAGCTCTCTGCATGAGAATGAGGCACGATGTCTGCCCTCAAGGAATTTTCTATCCAGCAAGAGATAAACACAGAAATTAGGAACTTGCAAGACCTATAATAATAGCCATCTTTTGGATGCAAGAGTGGTGTTATCTAGTGTGGGAATTCCCAGAAGAGCACAGATAAAGTAGGTGCATTATTATTAAAAAGCTGGTGTTGGCCGCTGACTGTGTTTTATGGTGATCCCGCCCCCGGCCTTGTCTTATTTCTCTGTCCTTAAGTGTCCTTTGCCCCAGTTCCCCCAAACTACTGGTTTTTATCTTATTACAGCCCGTGTATTTTGCTAAGCCTCTTTAAGTCTTCTCTGGAACAATGTGGAGAATTACAACGTAAGAAAACAAAATAACATATACCACATGCATTCTTTCAAGGCGTTGAAGGTTAGAAAAATTACTTCTGTTTTCCTAGCGCTTCCGTCCGTAAGAGCAAAGTTGGGGGGGGGGGTGGGCAGAGGTGACACGGGCACATAGAAACAGGGAGAAGGAAACGTTCTGCGTGTTTCAGTTCTGCACTGATGGCTAACAAACCAGGACAACCGATGACTTCCCGCAGCTCGGTGGTCAGGGCTGACATCCTCCTCTGGTGGGCAGTGCTGTCGAGGCATTCTGCTGGGGGGTCTGCAGGAGCACCCGAGAAGACTGACCCCCTCCTTTTGGGCTTCACAACACAGTGGCCTCGGCTTCAAGACATCTGTGACATCATTTTACCACAATCTGCTGGCCAGCAAATTGCAAGGCCAGCCCAGTCCGACTGAGGGGGTGGGGAAAGACCCCTCATAGGGGACGAGAGAACACTCTGCAGCCGTATTCATCATCACCGTAGGAGACCATGGGGGGCGGCTGTGGGTGGGCTAGAATCAGGTGAAAACAGAAAGAGGCAAAACAGTGATTTTCCCCTGTTCACATTCCCTTCAATAAGACTGATAAATCATTTTTTCTTTAATAAAAAATGTTTCCCCAGATGTAGTCGATTGAAGTTCTGTGTTCCTGGCACGCAGGCTCCTGGCAAAGGATGGGCTGGTGAGCAGATGGTGGTGGGGGGGCGGATACAGGGACAAGGGCATGGAGCAGAGCCAGGGGAGAGACAGGAATGGGGCTGCTGTGGCCTGCAGGGTGGCCTCGGGAAGGAGGGAAGGGTCTGCTTGTCACCGGCATAATGCAAAACGGATGTGATGGTCCTGATGCATCTGTCTGCGCACTGTATTAATAGAGATCACTTTTGAGGACCTCAATCCACCACGATAAGAAGGACAGAATCACACAGGGATTTGCAAACACTGAGGGACCAAAATTCTAACAGTTCAATAGGAGAGGGTCAGCCCCTAAAAATGGTGAGCCAAACATGGGTCAAGCAGACTCTCTCCAAAGGAACTTTCCTCTTCCACCTCCTCTGTGGGGCCACTCAATTTGTATGAATACCCCCCAAAATGGCCAAAGATCAGGATGATCTTTAGAGATTCCGGCCTTATAAGATTGGGAAAAATGAGAAAAAACAAAGGGTATGAGGAAAATAGGGTTACAGTGGGAGGGCTGAGGTCTTTTACACAGCCGTGTGCTGCGTACAGTCAGGTACAAAATACACCTGCAAGATCCCTGATCCTTAAATCTCTAGTTGGAAAGATAACATTTGTACTGATAAAACATTAGAAATTAAAATGGCAGCAGACGACCTAGTGCAAAGTCTTGTGCATGTGTAACATGTGTTATTGTAACCATCATTACTATCACCACCATCACCATCATCATCATCGTCATCATCACCATCACCACCATCATCACCATCACCATCATCACCATCACCACCATCATCATCATCACCACCATCATCATCATCATCACCATCATCATCATCACCATCACCACTATCATCATCATCATCACCATCATCACCATCACCACCACCATCACCATCACCATCATCACCACCATCGTCACCATCGTCACCATCATCACCTGCATCACCATCACCTGCATCATCATCACCATCACATCATTACCACCATCACTGTCATCACCACCACCACCATCATCATCACCATCATCACCACCACCACCATCATCACCACCATCACCATCATCACCATCACCACCACCACCTCCTCCACCACCATCACCATCATCACCACCATCACCACCACCATCACCACCACCACCACCTCCATCACCACCACCATCATCATCATCATCATCACCTGCGTCATCATCACCACTATCACTATCATCACTATCATCTATATCACCATCACCACTATAATGATGACATCATCACCTCTACCCCTAGCACCCCGCTACGGCCTGAGCACTCCCATTGCCGGGTGCTGTGCTCAGTGATTTATGTGTACGATGGCATCCAGGCTTCACAAAGACCCTGTACCTTTCACCTGGCCTTTTACAGATAAGATCATAAGGACAAAGGGAGTTCATGACCAGACCAAGATCACCCGCTGGTCAACGGTAGACCTGGGGCTTGAGCCCGGGGTTGGCCTGACTCCACAGCCTGGATTCCTCACCACTCCGTTTCCCTCCTCTGCAGCACGCACGGCCCGCAGGAGAGCTCCTTGCTCAGAGCTGGCAAAAAGAAAGTGACTTTTTCTCCAGACATGTTAAGCGGTGCACATCTGCACTGTTTTTTTATCCCACCAACTGTTTAATTTTTGGGAAAAAGAAATCAATTTGCATCTAAAAAATCGGTTTTTCAAAATCCTATCTTTTGATTTCATAAGTGGCATTTTGTAAGTTGAAATTAAAATCAATGTGTAACAATTCATAAAATATTTGAGAAAGACGAAAACAATCAGTTCTGACAGACCCGGGATCTGAGATGCATTTTGCCTGGGCCGCCTCCGCGATGCGGCCCCACGTCAATCACCCTTGTTTCCTGGCGCGGGTTTATCAGGGACATTCTCGCCCTGTAATCCATCCCGAACCCGTCAGGTTTACCTTTGCAGAAGCACTTACGCGCCGCTCAGCTAACGGAGATAAAGAGTTGGAAGCATCCGACACGGAGATCAGAATGTAAACACAGAAATCTCAGTTAACCTTCTAATCTGTCGGTCAGAGGAGGGGTCTCCAAGCTGCAAGGAAAACACAAAGCCCCCATTTCCTGCAGACCCCCGCCAACTGGTGACCGAATTCTGGCCACAGCGATGGGTTACAACAACAGAAGGACATGGAAGGTTGCGAGGTGCATTTCTGCGCGGCCACGGCCCGGCCGCGGCTCCTTGCAAATGCTGAGCCTGAGACGCGCTCAGGGACAGCCCTGGGGCAGCTGCAGGACCGACTCCGAGTCTGCGGCGAGTCACTGTGTCAAGATGAAGGATGCACTGGGGGAGAGGCGGGGGAGAGCGTAAACCAGCGTGGTGCTCGCGGCGCCCGTAGATGGTGCCCAGCCCGCCGGGCACGGCCGTGGGGACACGGAGGGGTGGTGGGAGTTTGACTCCCAGCCTGCTCCCATCCTGTGGGCAGCGAGTCCTGTGGAGGCCGGCAGGGAGGCCAGGGGCATCACACCACGTGCGCGAGGACTGAGGGACGCTCGGGGACTCGCCCTCCGACAGCTCGGGGCAGCGTCAGCACGGGGCTCCCCGTCTCTGCCGCTTCCGCCGCTCCCTCCCTCCGGACGGCGTCAGTCTTCGCAATCAGAGGTGAAAACTGTGGTCGGCACCTGACGCTGGGTGAGAAACTTCGAGTCAAAAAACTTAACCTATCCAGATGTTTCTATGAAAATATGACCTGTTTCTGTCCCTCTGTCCTTGAGATGACCTCCCCCCCACCCCCCGAAGAGCTCAGCAGGAGGCAGCCTGCGTCTGTCCCCGTCACTCACTCCGGTGGCCTCAGCCCAGCTGGGGGGCCTCTCTTCTGGGACCATGACCGAGCTTCCCGTCACCACCCTCCCGGCACCCCCACCCCCCACATTTGTCAGCACGTCCTTCTCTCGGCCAGATCGTTAGAAAGCAGAAGTGAATTTTCTAGCATGTTCTTAAACTTCGGTGAAATCATGTGCACGGTTACCTGCTGACAGGGTCCCCTCCAGCACCATGTCCTTCCTGGGACCTCAGAATGTGCCCTTGTAATTAAGGTCGTTACACATATGACCGGTCAGGTTACGGTGGGCGGTGGGGCGGGCTCCTGGGCGTCCCTCTCTTGGTTTCCGCTCAGGTCGTGATCTCACAGCTCGTGAGGCTGAGCCCCTCATCCAGCTCCGTGCTGTGGAGCCTGCTTGGGACTCTCTCTCTCTCTCTCTCTCTCTCTCTCTCTCTCCCCCCTCCCCCCATGCGCGCTCTCCCTCTCTCAAAAATAAATAACCTTAAAAAAAAAGAGCTTATAGTGGAGTGAGGCTCTGATCCCACATGACCGGTGTTTTTACAAAAAGAGGGGGTGAGGGGCGCCTGGGGGGCACCGTCAGTTGAGCGTCCGACTTCGGCTCAGGTCATGATCTCACGGTTCGTGGGTTCGAGCCCCGCGTCGGGCTCCGTGCTGACAGCTCAGAGCCTGGAGCTGCTTCACATTCTGAGTCTCCCTCTCTCTCTGCCCCTCCCCTGCTCGTGCTCCGTCTCTCTCTGTCTCTCTCTGTCTCTCTCTGTCTCTCAAAAATAAACAAACATCAAAAAAAATTTTAAAAAAGGAAGATAGACACAGACACACGCACGGGGCGCACAAGGAGCTGATGTGTCCACAGGACAGAGCACCGAGGACCCGCGGCCACCGCCAGAGACGGGAGGGGGTGAGGAAGGACCTCCCTGAGTCTCTGGCAAGAACACGGCCCGCCACACCTCGACCCCGGACCCGGCCTCCGGACTCGTAGACGGACACGCGCGGGTTGTCTTAAGTCGCCGGGCCGTCGGGGGAGCGGGTCCCAGGACGCTCGCGCTGCTGGCGGAGCTCCAGAGCTCACTCGATGCGAGTCAGCTACTCGTAACCCACGCTTCGCGCTGTGTCCCAGGGTCGGGTCCCTCCGCCTCGGGCCGAATCCCAGGACCCGCACTTGCCTCTCACTCTCCACTGGGCAGGGCCCCAGCCCCGCTACCCCCGCCTGCCCACCGGATGGCCTGCGTCCGCGCCCTCTCCCTGCTCCGCGTCTCTGCAGCCCAATCTCGACCCTCCTCCCCTCGCCAGCAAGTGCCGGTCCCTCCACGCGCCCCCGACACCGTCCCACTCCCCGGCCGACCCGCTGCCCCGGCCGGTAGCCTCTGGTGTTAAGACGTCCTTGAGGAGGCCGCATGGACTCACAGAGCCGGCGCCCCAGCACCGGGCTGTGTAGACATTACAAGAATGCGTAAATGGGGAGCACACGACCCAGTGAGGAATAGACACGCTTCTATCTGCAACGTAAGGTAAACCCCTGACATTCGCGCGTGGCTGGGACCCTCCCCCACCCGCCCTCGCGCCCCACGTCACCTGGCGGGAGCTCCCGTGCAAGGACCAGGGGACGGGCCAGCTGGCCACGGAAATAAAGGAGGGGGCACGTGGCAGGAGGGGACCAGGCTCTCACGGGTCGATCTCAGCCTCAGAGACAAGGACAGCGCCCGACGGCTGAAGGGACGCAGCGTGTCCCGTACAGGACTGGGCACCGTCCTGGACACAGACTTGCAACTGTCCCCTGCCTGGCCTGTGCTGAGAAGGTGTCCCTCGTGCACAGTGTCCGGGCCGCTCGGCCGGGACACCGCGTTTCTCCCCGGCGGGTTCCGCATTCTCCCTCGGCCGCCCGCCTGAGTGTCTGGCGTGGGTCAGACCCGGAAGGGACGTAAAGGTGGCTGAGATGTTATTGTCACCTCAGGTCACCCGAAGCCAGGGGAGGGCGCGTGTGTGTCATCAGAGCCGGATGTGCTGTCTAATCCACGCCGCTAGAGCGGAAGCGCGCAGCCGCGAGCCGGGGTCAGCGGGGCGGGGCCGGCGCTGCAGGCGGTGGGGCCGGCACCGCACACGGTCGCCATGGAGACCCACGCTGCCCCGGATGCCCCCGAGCCTTGTTCCCGGGAGGGGACTCCAGAGACATGCTGCTCTGCGGCTGGGACAGGGGGCTTGACGCGGGCCATCCAGGCCCAGCCTTGTCTGGAGGCTCTCGCGGAGGCGCGTAGTTGGTGAAGGAGGCCGGGGCTCCCCGGGGACGCAGCACACGCGGTGACCCAGGGCAGCAGACGGAGGTGTCAGGCGTGGAGGCCTCCCTTTGGGGCATCAGCTTGTGATGACAGGGTTCAAGAGACACCGGAAATGAAGAAGGGACCAGCGGGAGCACCTGTGTCCTCCTCCGGAGTGTTTCCTGGGGCCGCTCTGCCTGCCCCCGCCGCCGCACAGAGCTCCGTAACCTGTTCCGGGTCCCCTGTCCCTCGGGGGGCCACGCAGGGCATGGCCACACCCCTTCGTCCCTGACTGGACTCTCCGTTGAGGGGCCGCCTCAGAGCTGTTGGTATCGGGCATCCGTGTCACTCAATGGCCCAATTCCCTTCAAGTGTCTTTGGTGGTCAACGCTGTGTGCCCACTTGGGTAGCCTGGGGCGCCCAGTGTCTGGCCAGACAGCAGCCCAGATGCCGTGGGAACGGAGTCGTCAAATGTGGTCCACATTTAAATCAGCGGACTCTGAGTGAGGCAGATTACCATCTGTATGTGGGTGGGCCTCGTCCCATCAGTTGAAGGCCTAAAGAGAAAAAGAGCTGAAGTGGCCCAAAGAAGAGGGAATTCTCCAGACGGCCTTCGGGTTCTAGCTGCAACATCAACGCTTCCCTGGGTCGCCAGCGTGCCGGCCCGCCCGGCAGACGGCAGACGGGCCGCGCGCAGTTCCCTAAAATCTCTCTCTCTCTCCCTACACACACACACACACACACACGCACACGCACGCACGCACACGCACGCGCGCACAGCGTGTCGGTTCTGTTTCTCCGGAGAACCCGGACTGATGCAGTCTCCCGACATTCATTTCCCCGCAGCACTGGCCTGGCTCAACGGTTTGGGATAAGACTACTTACCCCTGACTCTCGATTTGTTCATCTGTAAAATGGGAATAATAATACGTACCTCACGGGCTAAATGAGATGGAAGATATGAAAGTGCTTTGTGGGGGCGCCTGGGGGGCTCAGTCGGTTGAGCGTCCGACTTCGGCTCAGGTCATGATCTCACAGTTCGTGGGTTCGAGCCCCGCGTCGGGCTCCGCGCTGACAGCTCAGAGCCTGGAGCTGCTTCCGATTCGGAGTCTCCCTGTCTCCTCGCCCCTGCCCTGCTCGCGCTCTGTCTCTGCTTCAAAAATAAATAAACATTAAAAAATTTAAGAACAAAGCACTTTGTAATAAACTCTCTCTGCAAAGCTATTATTTTCCACTGCCGACTTCCCAGGACAAAGTAAAAGCCTCGTTGCCTTCCGTCGGGGCGGGACTCCCCGCCGCCTCCGGACCTCACACACTCACTTCCTGCTGTCATTCCCCCGTCACCGAGTCTGAGGACATCGCGCTGCCTTGCACACGCGCCAGTGACAGGGCATGGAGACCCGGTGGGAACGGTCAGCGTGGCGGTGTAGGCCGACGAGCCTTCGACTCCGAGTCTGACGGGCTCCCCGGCTGTGAGGGCCGCTGCCGGGCGCCTACGGACAGGTCCTCGAGATGGCTGACTCTCGGTGCTTTGTTCCTGGTCCCCCTGGTGTCGCGGTGTCGGGTGTCACAGTGTCATGGTGTTGGTGTCACGGTGTCACAGTATCACGGTGTCACAGTGTCATGGTGTTGGGTGTCACGGTGTCATGGTGTCACGGTGTCAGAGTGTTACAGGGTTGGGTGTCCCGGTGTCGGGTGTCCCGGTGTCGGGTGTTACAGTGTCGGGTGTCCCGGTGTCGGGTGTCACGGTGTCGGGTGTTAGTGTCGGGTGTAACAGTGTTGGGTGTCGCGGTGTCAGGTGTCGCGGTGTCGGGTGTTACAGTGTCGGGCGTCTCGGTGTCGGGTGTCCCGGTGTCAGGTGTGTTACAGTGTCGGGTGTCGCGGTGTCAGGTGTCGCGGTGTCGGGTGTCCCAGTGTCGGGTGTCCCGGTGTCTGGTGTCGCGGTGTCGGGTGTCCCGGTGTCGGGTGTGACAGTGTCGGGTGTCACGGTGTTGGGTGTCACGGTGTCACGTGTCACGGTGTCACGGTGTGACAGTGTCGGGTGTCACGGTGTTGGGTGTCACGGTGTCAGGTGTCACAGTGTCACGGTGTGACAGTGTCAGGTGTCACGGTGTCAGGTGTCACGGTGTCACGTGTCACAGTGTCACGTGTCACAATTAGGATACACCCAACAGATAGTCATCAGGTACCTGTGCGGCCACGGATGCATTAGAAGCTGTTCAACAGATGCCATTTTTCATGCTGTCCTTTCAAGACCTCTGTCCCTAGTCCCTGGCTGTCAGCTCTCCTCCCAACGATCTGCCATTTCTCGGTCCCCACCCTCTTGGTGGCCCCTCATCCCGCCGTCCACGCCTCCACTCCTGGGCCACCTGCTCCCTGACCGCAGGCCCTGCTCCAAGCCCTCCATCTCCATCACACCCCCTAACCTTTCAAGGTGTGGAAATGGCTCCTCACCATCTCCTGGTTAACAGACCAGTGCCTGACCAGGGATTCAAGAATTTCTAGAATCTTATTTGACCTTAGACACCAAACCTACTTCCCTACTCCCCAACACAAACCCCATGCCCACGGTGCCCGCCTGTTGTCTGCTGAGCAGCCCCTCATCCCCAACTGCAAGCTTTTGCCCACGCCGGCCCCTCCCCGGGGTCCCCTCCCCCCTCCAGTCCTGTCACCTTGTTGCCAGAATCCGCCGCCGTGCCTCCTCTGTCCCGGCTGTAGGACGGTCTGTAGACTATCTTGAAGCCTCATCGCAGGTTTCGGGACAGCGAGGCGGTCCAAAAAATGGTCCAACATCCAAATCCGGGGTTGGGTCCTGTCTTTGTTAACAGCTCTCAGAGAAAAGGAAAGGAATTCCAGCTCACTCTTTCAAGAAGTTTCCTTTTCTGTCCTGGCCAGTCTGCTCTGGTCCCGAAGTCTCTCAGGCTCCCTGCCTCCAAACTCACTCCTTCCTGAGACACCGGCTAATCCCCAGACGGATGTTTCTCCTTCCTCCCAAGCCTCCCCCCAGGACCAACCCTGAGCCCTCCCAGCCTGGGGCGGCCAGGACACCTGCCCCAGACCCCCTAGAGGGCCAGTGGCCCCAAACCTACGGATGCCCCTACCTCTGCTGGAGCGGTGCCTGGAAACTGGCTTCTGTCGCTATGCGAGAAACCCTCATGGGTGATTTCTAATAGATAAAATCCTCCACCTCATTACAAGTTTATTGTCTGGAATATTCCATCTTGATAGTGAATTCCACACTGTCTGAAGTTCACTTAGCTGATTCATGCCTATGTCTTACGTTCCCACGCAGATGACAAACTCCTGAAAGCAGCAAGATGGTCTGACCTCTCTGAGTGCCACCTCACAGCCCCGCCTACACGCCACGGGGGGTTCCTCAGTAGTCCCCCGACTGGAACAAAGGGTGCAGTCTGCCCCTCAGCCAGACAGAAGCACGCCTCCTCCTCACTGGTCCCAGGCAACTTGATGAGATTTCACTTTCAATCACATTATGGCAAAGCACAAATTATTTCCAGATCCCAAAAGGATCCTGGCACAGTTTAGCGATGACCAGAATATGCTTTGTGATTCCTTGCACAGCGGGGTTCTCACACTGTCATTAAACACATGAAACACAGTGCAGCGCAGTGTGGCCCCAGACATCTGCTGAGAATCACACGCAGGGGTGTGAGTGAACCGGGCGGGCACTGTCTGAGTGCACGGCGTGCACACTCACACCGTCAGGGCCCAGGTTCTCACACACCACCAAGAACATCTGGTGTTGGAATGTGGCTTCTCCCCGGACGAGTGGGTTTTAAATACCAAGCTGTGTTAAGTGCTCGGTGGGAGACAGACATACCGTAAATTAGAATTCTTTCCAAGGTTTCCCTTGCATCACATATCATAAGTACTCAACAAACATCTAGACCAATTTATGTTGCAGGAATATTTATAACTATTAAGCATCTCAAATTTGTCACCTGCTCATGCTCGTTATTTTAAAATATAATCTTTCCAGCATTCTTTTAAGGGCAGTGAACACTGCACAATTAACACAACATGACACAGTGTCATGTTGATGTTTTCTGGGAAAAGGTTTTAAAATCCTATGAAAGGAAATCATTCTGCTTTGGCAGAATAGAGCACTGGATCCTTAAGACCCTTAAGATGTCCATTCTGAGTTCTAAAGGCAAGTCGATGCGTTCCTCTCCGAGTTTCCTGAGGTCAGCACGCAAGGTTGTCAAAATAATTTTGGAAAAAGTGAATCTGCCCAGGAGGCTCCAGACTTCCATTCAATAAACATCAAGGAAAGATTCGCTGGCCTCGCTCGTTTGCTGGAGTCGGTGGTGTGTCGGGAGGGGTGTGGAGAGCGTGAGTGTTCCAAGAATGTGTTCTACACGCAGTGTGTGAGCAGGGAGCCCAGTGTCTCTTCGAGTGCTAACCCTTCAGGCGCTGGAGCCCCGGTCCCCGGGAGGAGGAGCTGCAGGAGGGAGGAGGAGGGAGGTTCACAGAGCTGCAGCAGGAGGGAGGAGGCGCGGGCTCCGGTGACAGGTCTGTAGGACTGAACTGCACAACCCACCTTTGCTTTTATTTGCCTTCATTTATTTTCAACGTAGTAAAACAGTCCCCCGACGTCTCAATGTTCAATGAATTCCATAGAAATTCTTTACAAGATGTACAGGGTCCCATCCTCTACTGGCTTTCTGAGCGAGTGACGTGGCCAAGTCTACTGTTGGCTTAAGTGCTCGTCTGAAACTCTAGCTCGGTTTCGCCCCTGACGGCTGGAAACCCACGGTGGTTTCTCTTGACCGACGTTTAGCTGTCGAGCTGGCTAGACAAGTCCCAGGTGCGACTCATGAAAACGTTTTGTTTGAGACACGAGACGAGCTTCTGTTCAGTTACATCTGTGTCCACAAAAGGATGAAACACGACCAGTGTATTTCCAACACAGGTTTGTTCAACGTTGAAAACTTTGAAAAACTGAAATGTTTTGCCTCACACATGGTCGGTAGCTTGACGGCGCTGTGGTGTTTCAAAACAGTTTAAACAACCAGTCTAGCTTTGTTGTGCAGACTTGCCGGCCGTACTTGACCATGAGTTCACGCACACGTTCAAGGTGCTCGGGGCCCGTGCGGCCCGGTGCACAGCTGGGTGTGCCCATCTCCCTCCGGGAGGACCGGCGAGCCAGGAGCAAGCCCTCTGGCCGTCTGCAGAGTTCCGGGGACCTCCTGAGAGTTTGTGGGTCTTCTCCAAAGCAGGCGATGTTGAGGTGAGCCACCCCCCACCCCCGCCCCTCAGGAAGCCCTCTGGGCTCAGTGGTCCGTCTCATCACAAAGCTTTCCCGCAGGACGCTGCACGTTTCCAGCTCTCACGTCACAGATAGTTCACGATTGGGAAGGTTTTGTATTTTTATCGAGTTCAGATTTTATTCTCGAGTTTAATTCTCCGCTGCCTCCCTCTGCTTCCGGCATGATCCTCGCCCCAAAGCTATTTCTATCTCCCCAGATGCAGCAAGGACCCGGGAGAAAGCGAAGGGTTTGGCAGATGCTTTATCATCACACCCATCAGGAAAACATAAAAAAGAAAAAGGAAAAATTGTATTACACCTCCACGCTGTTACCCTTATTTATCTGTGTAGATATTTAGCAACCTCGTTTTTGTTATTTAGACACAGGGCTCTTCAGATCCAGAGTGAGTGATCTCATTATTCGGAGGACTGATAATCAATTTTGAGGACAAAGCCCCAGAACAGACCACAATTCTTCTCAGTTGGCATTATAACTCCCCCAGGTATAATTCTTCAGCCAGCTTTGAATTCACCGAAGTGTATTATTTCTAACCCCTTTTCTTCTCCTGGAGATCAATACCAGACCTCAGTTAAGACACACACAGCTTCCCTGCCTGGTAAGAGATCACACTCAGGAACTACAGCTTTTTCCGCATGGTGTTTTCTCCGAAGTGAGCCAGTGCCTTTTTCTTTCTTCCCCAGGCATTCCCCAAACGTCTTTTTACATCTAGACTGAAACTATCCACCAAGAGATAAACAGTTCGCTCGTCTCCAGAATGGCCCTCACCCCCGTTTTGAAAGCAAGAACGTCTCTCCATTCCTTTTCTCCTGGTATCTCCCTCGTTCTCAAGATCCCACTAAGATTTTTTCCAGGAGTCTCACAATCTCATTTTTTAGAGCCTTTAGATCATCCATCAGAGTCAGACAGCTCATACTCTCTGGTGGAAAGCAGGTGTTTTCATATTATTTTCTGACTCTTTGGGATTTCAGTTCCCACAAGTTTTCTCTGTCCTTTCTGTTTGAACGCCATTTTCATATAAAGGAAGTGAAATATGAAGTATAAACTGAGTCATTCTGCTTTTTCTCCTCCATCTGTTAACATTATACCATCTGCTCCTTGTTTCTTGCACCAAACAAAATGAAGCAAAACAAAAAGCCTGCGATGATTCTGGACTAAAGCATCACGGCCCTAAAATCAGGCAAAAGGAAAGCAACCGAGGGACTGGTGGATTCCTAAAGGCAAAATACGGGCCAGGGGGCCGACTTAGACACAGGAAGGGCCTGCCCTTTCCTGGGCTTGCACCAGTATCAGGTGCTCCCAAGAAGGAATGGGAATGCCCCCCACCCCCGACAAGGGGCACATTCACAGGAAACGCAGTCCAGTGTCCACACCTCTCCCCTGTAAGAAATGTAAGCTCTCAACTTCCGCGTAGCCAGGAAGCCCTGTGGGACCCCAGGTCCAAGCAAAGATCTCCCACACCAAGTGACAGCCACTGCTTCTGTGTAATCACTAAAAAATTTCCGAAAGGGTCAGCTGACAGGTTACATAAAAAGGAATTATAAAAATATACTCAATCAAAAAGTAGGCAAAAATTAAAGAGAAAAAAAGAAAGGACAAATGGGACAAGTAAAATGCACTAAGAAGAAGACACATTTCAACCTTCCACATCCATATTCATGCAAAACAGAAATGGTCCGAATGTCCCAATTAAAAGGCAGAGACTGTCAGACTAGATTGAAAAGAATTGAGGCCACCAGGGTGCTGCTTGTCAGAGACCTGACATGACCGGCATCTTGGTGTCACCTCATGCAGCTGGACATCCCCTTCATACAATATAGCGCTCCACATCTCGGCAATCATCCGTGGGAAATGGAACATATGTCCACGCAAGTTCTGTATATAAATATCTAAAGCAGTTTATTCATAACAGGCACAAACTAGAAAACACTGGAATGTCCATCAGTTGCTGAGTAGAAAAACAAATTGTGGCCTTCTTTTCTACATTGTACTGGAAAGCTTTGCCTATGTGATTAGCAAGAAAAGGAAATAAAAGGTATATGGATTGGGAAGAAAGAAAGAAATCTCTTTGTTTGCAGATGATATGATCATTTATGTAGAAAATCCAAAAGAATCAACAAACTCCTAGAACTAACAGCAACCACAGCAAGGTTGCAGGACACAAGGCTGATACACAAGTCAATGGCTTTCCTATATACTAGCAACAAACAAGTAACATTTTTAATTTAAAACACAACACAATTCACATTAACCCCCCCAAAATGAAATACTTAAGTATAAATCTAGCGAACTATGGGCAATATCTGTGTGAGGAAAACTACAACACTCTGATGAAAGAAATAGAAAAAGAATGAATTAAATGAAGAGGTGTTCTATGTTCATGGAAAGGAAAACTCAGTATTCGCAAGATGTCGGTTCTTCCCATACTGATCTATAGAGTTAATGCAATCCCATTCACAATCCCAGAAAGCTCTTTGTGGATATCAATAAACTAATTCTAAAATTTGCATGGAAAGGCAAAAGATTCAGAATAGCCAACACAATATAGAAGAAGAACAAAGTTAGGAGAACTGATAGTACTTCGTGTTAAGACTGCCTATAAAGCTACAGTAATCAAGATGGTGTGGTGTTGGTAAAAGAATAGACAAATCCTGAAATAGACTCACATAAATATACACAACTGATCTTTGACAAAGGAGCAACGGGGCACATAGTTTTTCCAATAAATGGCGTGGGAACAACTGAACATCCACATGCAAAAAAAACCAAAAAGGTGGAATCTAGACAGAGGCCTTACACCGTTTGCAAAAAGTAACTCAAAATGGATCACAGGCCTCCATGTAAAACACAAAACGGTGAAACTCCTAGAAGATAACGTAGTAGAAAATCTAGATGACCCTAGTATGGAGATGACTTATTAGATACAAAACCGAAAGCACAACCCATGAAATAAATAATGGACAAGCTGGACTTCATTAAATTAAAATCTTCTGCTCTGTGAAATATAATGTCAAGAGAATGAGAAGACAAGCCGTAGACTGCAGGAAATATTTGCAAAAGGCACATCGGATAAAGGAATGTTATCCAAAATATACCAAGAACACTTAAAACTCAACAATAAGAAAGCAAACAACCCAATTAAAAAATGTGCCAGGGACGCCTGGGTGGCTCAGTCAGTGAAGTGTCTGATTTCGGCTCAGGTCATGATCTTGCAGTTCATGGGTTTGAGCCCCGCGTCGGGCTCTGTGCTGACAGCTCAGAGCCTGGAGCTGCTTCAGATTCTGTGTCTCCCTCTCTCTCTATTCCTCCCCTATTCATGCTCTGTCTCTCTCTGTCTCTCAAAAATAAGTAAACATTAAAAAAATTTTTTTAACGAATCTGCTTTCAGAGCACATGGGTGGCTCAGTTGGTTAAGCATCTGATTTTGGCTCAGGTCATGATCTCACGATTTGTGGGTTTGAGCCCTGAGTTGGGCTCCGTGCTGATAGCTCAGAGCTTGGAGCCTGCTTTGGATTCTGTGTCCCCCTCTCTCTCTGCCTCTCCCCTGCTTATGCTCTGTCTCTCTCTGTCT
The DNA here is from genome assembly GCA_028646485.1 of Cryptoprocta ferox. Classification (NCBI taxonomy): domain Eukaryota; kingdom Metazoa; phylum Chordata; class Mammalia; order Carnivora; family Eupleridae; genus Cryptoprocta; species Cryptoprocta ferox. The sequence goes on along the minus strand of CM053577.1, from coordinate 1,964,155 downwards.
CTCAAAAATAAATAAATGTTAGAAAATTTTTCAAAAATTGGGTCAAAGAACTTAACATGCACCTCAGTAAAGATAATACAGATGGTGGGGCACCTGGGTGGCCCAATCGGTTAAGCATTGGTTTCAGCTCAGGTAATGATCTCACAGTTTATGAGATCGAGCCCCACATCAGGTTCCATGCTGTCAGCAAGGAGCCTGCTTGGGATTCCCTCTCTCTACCTCTTTCTCTGCCCCTCCCCTGCTCATTCTTTCTCTCAAAATAGATAAATAATAAACTTTAAAAAATTAAAAAGGTAATACAGATGGGAAATAAGCATATGAACATGTCATGTGCCATTAGGAAAATGTAAATTAAAACAAAAGTAGGGGCATCTGAGGGGGCTCAGTCATTAAGCAGCTGGCTTTGGCTCAGGTCATGATCTCAAGGTTTGTGAGTTTGAGTCCCACATTGGGTGAGCTTGAGCCCCGCTTTGGGTGAGCCCTCTTCTCTCTCTCTCTCTCCCCCTCTCTCTGCTCCTGTGGGATTCTCTCTCTCTCTCTCTCTCTCTTTCTTTCTCTCTCTCTCTCTCTCTGCCCCTTGCTCACTTGTGCCCTCTGTCTCTCTCTCTAAAAGAACAAAAACCAGAAAACTAACGTGAGACACCACTAGACACTTATTAGAACAGCCAAAACCCAGAACACTCATGGCACCAAATGCTGATGAGGAAAGAAGCCTTTCTCGCTCCCTGCTTGTGGGAATGCAGAATGCCCAACCACTTTAGCAGACAGTTCGGTTGTTTCGTATAAAACTGAACATACTCTTTCCGTACCATCCACCAGTTGTACTTCTTGGTATTTACCCAAAGGAGTTTAAAACTTGTGTCTACACAAAACTTGCACATGGGTGTTTATAGCAGCCTCATTCACTGTTGCCCAAATTTGGAAGCAGTCAAAGTATTCTTCAGCAGGTGAATGGGTAAATAATCCTATTCATTCAGACAATGCAATATTATTCAACACTAAGAAGAAATGAGCTATCAAACCATGAAAAGACAGGGAGGAACCTTAAATACATCTTACAGAGTGAAAGAAACCAATCTGAAAAGTCTACGTACGGTATGATTCCAACCGTGTGACATTCTGGAAGAGACAAAACTGTAGAGACCATAAACAAATGAGTGGTTACCGGAGTTAGGTGGGAGGGAAGAATAGGCAGAGCTTGGAAGATTTCCAGGGCAGTGAGACTACTTTGGATGAAGCCATCATGGTGGATAAATATCATCAAGAATTTCTCCAAACCTACAGAATGCACAGCAAGACTGAGCCCAAAGGTCAACTATGGACTTTGGGTGACTGTGACGTGTCAGTAATGGGCTCCTTGAGTGTAATGAATGCTCCACCCTAGTGGGGGGTGTTGGTAGCCGGGGAGGGTGTGCCCGTAGCGGGGTGGGCAGCGTATGGGAAATGACTGCACCTTCCTCCCAATGTTGCTGGAAATTTAAAACTGCTCTGAAAAAAATAGTCTTTAAAAATTTAATGTGAACTAGCTTTTACTATCTTGCTGATGTTCACTAAGCATCTTTTCTTGACGAGCTGCGGGATGGCATTCATTTGAAAGCATTGATCTCTCAGATTAGTACTTGCGCATGTTGCTTACTTTACCGTCCTATGTGAAAAATCCTTCGGCAGAGAGTTAACAACCGAACTTCTGTCCGTGGCTCTTACCACCTGTGCCCCTGAGGGAGTGTCCCCTTGGAATGAAAGCTGGGAATATGAAGTAGGCTTTAATCACTTGGACTGTGGTTTTAGAAATTCTATTACTGAATATATTCGCTTGCCATTGACTTCAGGGTAAATTCAGCCTTGAGCGTTCAAGATGAAAGTCCTTTCCACCCTGCTGGTCAGCCTGGACGTTGTGGTTGCTAAGAGACTGTATCTGGGTATCCGGTGCTGCAGAAGCTGACTGTCAATCACCCCAGGTGATACTTGACAACATGCCTGATATCACCCAGGATACTTCCTTTTGCCTTCACCCATCCTTCCTTAAATGACTTATCTACAGAAAAACTTTACTAGCTCAAAGCGATAAACAAAGGAAGCAAGAAGCATCTGTTTTATACACATCAGCTATTCTAAGTTCAAACCCGATGGTCAGGCTTACATGCTCTTAGAGAGAGAGAGAGAGACAATTCTTAAATGTCATCCGAGTTCCCAGACTCAGGGACAAGTAGAGGTCTCAGAAAGTCCCCAAAGAAAGGTCAGTGCCTGCCACTTTCAGATGAAAAGTAAGGTACTGCCAAAATGCACTGTGTGGTTTGGAGAAGTTTCTGGGGTAGGGGGATCTTTCAGAGCACATCGGTATTCCCCATTTCCCTCTGCAAACCAAAAGATTTCTGTACAACTCCTCACTCCTGACCAGAACAGCCATAACCTTCAATACAGTGTCCGTCAGCTCCACATCTCGTCTACCTCACTTCCCAATATCATTGTCTAAGAAGAAAAAGAAAGTCTCAGACAGACCACAGAAGAAGTCAATCCAATTTCGTTGGACTGAAAAATCCATGGTTCAAAAACCAATCCAATATTGTAGACAAGCGCTTTTCACTAATTCTAGGTAATTTTCTGCCCACTCTAAGCAACAAAGAGAAGAAGGAAAAGAAAGAAAGAAAGAAGGAAAAGAAAGAAAGAAAGAAAGAAAGCAAGCAAGCAAGAAAGCCGTGTAACTTGACCGTGGCTGCCTGAACTGCTCTCCCAGGTCCCTCGGTGCACCCCGGAACTCAGACAACAGAAACTCCCGACCTTCTCAAACCACAGAGAGTCTCCCTCAGGACGACCAGCTCCCAAGGACATGATATTCGTGTGCCGCTTGAGGCCAGTGAGGGACGCAGCACTCACGAGCCATGGGATGCTGGCAGGAGCACATTTTGTCCCGAGGGACTGTCCCAGAGCCCACTGATGAGGTAAGTGCTCCAGGACGAAGTCCACCCCCACCACGGGGCGGGATCTGTCTTCCAGTGGACAGTGGACTTGAACAGGAGACAGTGGAAATAGAAATGTCAGCGGTCTGGCCGTGGCTAACAGTGAATCTCTGTGCTCAGCCTCCTCATTCACAAAATAGGAGGCGTCTGTCTATATCTCAGGGAGCTTTGTACAAAAAGGGTTCAATGGAATAAGGCATAGAGCCTGTTATGCATCAGTGTCAGATAATTTTTAGCGGAGTGTAGATCCAACACCAATCACATTCATATTTATATATAGGTCTTTCTTCTTGTAGCAGATTGAAGTAAAGTTTTTGTGGTTTGACAGACCTGGTACCCACCCAGTTGTGATTTTCACTGGAGGAGCACTCTTGGAAAAGCAAACTACTATTTGTGTCCCTTATTCCTCCTTTTATAAACTGAGGACAGCGATACCTACCTCACTGGGCTGGGGAGGATCAAGTATGATAATGAAAGTACAGCTTCCCCGTGGTATCTACCAATGAGTAAGAGCCCAGTAAATACGTGCTGTAATTACAGCATGGCTGAATTCTATCCGTAAGTATAGGTGTAGATGCCCATATATCATCATAATTATAGGATGCCTCCCAACGTGGCAGTAGTACGTGGCAGGACTCCGTCTCTCAGGGAAGATGAGAGAATCTAGGTCACCTGCCCGCGGGGCCGGTCAGGACGCCGAGAGGCAATTTATCCAGTATGTTTTAAAGACAGAGAAAAATATCTGAAAAATCTGGGCATTGACTTTCATTCCCAACAATATTGTGGATAAAGTAGGCTGAACATACTACATATTTACACGTAGAAATGTGGAATACAATGTGCCAATTATCTTTTGAGATACGTAGGGAGCAAAATCCACACAGGTCGGAGCCAACCAGAAAATCCCCAGAAACCAGAGGGAGGGCCGACCACACCCCCGGGGGGCTGTTGGTGCCAGAGAACCGGAGGTCTCTGGGAGGTTGGGAATTAAAACCAAAATCCTGACGCAAAGACGAGACCCCCAAAGGGTTCCCCTCAGTCAGAGTGCACACTGAGAAAATCCCTTTCTGGCAAAAGGAGACGGCCGCAAATGAGCAGATCTCTTTCCGTGGGCTCTGCTGTGGGGAAAAGCCTCCTCCGGAGATCCGTTACCACGGGCCTGTTCTCACCTGGGACTGGGGTTCGGATTTTCACTAATTGGCATTGATACCCGACAGCCACACGTAATGAGGGAACGTTCTTTATAAGAGAAATGCCAGCTGATCATGGAAAAAGAAGCGTGAAATTGGAAAGTCAGCTTTCTATAGCACTGTTGAAATTAAGGATTCAAGCAAGGGTTGTCAACTGTTGGTGAAGCCATTAGGCTTGGGATTGAAGGAAGCAGGAGTCCAGAGAGCACCCAAGGGCCACCACACACACTCCTTCCTAGTCAGCTAGCTGCTCAGTGGTGAGGAAGGGTCTTAGGGAAAATTGCCCAGTACTTGGACGTGGGTGAAGCACCACCACGTGTCCCACTGGTCACACTGGGCTGGCGCTGTGTCCCCTGCCCACCCCGGGGAATCTCATTCTTCCTGTGTCTTCCTTGACTCCCATTTGCTATTGATTCGGACAGATGGTAAGCTACAGAAATGGATTCAATGCAAACGACCCTTTTCTCGGCGGTGCACATGAACTTGGGCTGGTGGAGAGTCGCCCCCAAAGCTCACGGCTTCCTCACCCCACAGGACACGCGCCTGTGCTGTGTCTCCTGTGGCGGGCTCGCTACCACAGTATCTCCTTCGCGACTACAGATTCTTCTGTCTTCTCGAGAATCCTTTGAACCAAGATTACCAGGCTCCTTGTTCCCTTATTCACAAGTGAAATAAATCTCTGTCTGACTCACTCTGTATTTGTAGGAGTCATGTTTTTAATTTCTGGAAAATTATACTTGACAAAGCATGATTTTACAGTGGAAACATCAATCATCTTCTTAATCCACCTTAAGTCACTCTTAGCATCCTGCGTGATCCAGGTATTGTGTGTCCCCTGATTTGACGTGCCCCTCAACAAGCACGTATGTGGTTTTGGTGTATCCTAGACAAGACTTTGGAACTAAATTCCAGTTTGAAAATAAAATGGGGACTGTGTCAGATTAGTAGAGTTTTAAGGGTATAATGACCAGATAGATGCGGAGTCTGGCTCTGGACGAGGTCCTGGTTTAGACACCAGCTGCAAAGTACATTTTGGAGCAAGAGGAAAATTTGAAATGGATGGTGTGTATGGTAAGATGAAATGTAATTTTGTGGAAAAGTGGAGACAACCGAGAATAGTTCTCATGTGCATAATAAACACATTACATTTGTTATGTTATATTATTTCATTACTTTATTATATATCAGTATATTATCATAGCATAATTATATTATACATGATAATAAATATATCAAATAATATTATATAATTATATAAGAACTCATATACGGACATAATATAACTTGTGTTATAACCATAATACTATATAACAATTAATAGTGTAACATTTATCAATACACGTTATAATCTCAACTTAATAAATAAAAAAGAGAGACCGCATACTGAGAACACAAGTCAAGAGACAGAAAGGACAACAGAAGGAGACAGAAAGTATATTCTGAGACGTATAGTAAAGGTGGTGACTTTACGGTGGTAGAAATATAATATTTTCATTTTCTTATCTTTTCTCTCTTGTTTTCTAACTTCTAAATACATTCTTACTGTTTTGTAGTAATAAATTACAAATTTGTAAAAATAAATTAAAACACACAAAAACAGTGATGCTGAAAACTTTGAAGCTGAAAATTTTATGAAAGGAATCTAAGGAAAATAATAACTCTGGGGCTGTGGCAAAAGCAAAGACAAGATTTTCTGGGTGGACACAACCTCACCAAACTCACACAGACTTTTCCCCAGATACGTCCTCCCGGAAGAGGGGCTCACGATCTCACGTAATAAACATACAGGAGTTTTTTAAAAGACAAAAACATCTTAAAGCTGGAGGGAGAAAGTAACGTGCCTGCATCAGTCGATGAGACAGTGAGCGTTTCGTTTACAATGATAGCTGTTGGAATAATTTATTGAAAGAATTGAAAATATACGACTGTCTTCGTAGAATTCTCCGTCCCACCAAACTGTCTTTCAAGAGTCATAATAACATGAAGACGAGCATTTGGGCTGTGAAAACCGGAGAGCAGTCTGCAGGTGTGAGCCAGTGCGGGGGGAGAGGCCTGTGGTCCTTCATCACCGGAAAAGCACAGAGATGTTGATAGCCCTTGACTTGGTTAACTTGAAAATGCTTGTTGGGGCGCCTGGGAGGCTCAGCCGGTTAAGCGCCAACTTTGGCTCAGGTCGTGATCTCGCGGTCCTTAAGTTCGAGCCCCGCGTCGGGCTCTGTGCTGACAGCTCGGAGCCTAGAGCTGCTTCGGATCCTGTGTCTCCCTCTCTCTCTGCCCCTCCCCCGCTCACATTCTCTCTCTCTCTCTCTCTCTCTCTCTCTCTCTCTCTCTCGAAAATAAATAAACATTAAAAAAATAAAATGCATGTTAATATTTTAAGACTAAAAATTTTTTCAGTTTTTATAGAAATATATCTCCAAGGCAGTGCAAAAATCAGAAGAAAAATAGAAAAACCCAATCAGGCGCATTAGAAAAGAGAGAAAAACGAAGGGAAGGAGACAAAAAGCAAAGGAGGGTTAAATCTAAAGCAAGAGTAAGATGATAGAAATAAATCCAAGTTTTTAGTAATTAAAAATGGGAATGTTCTACATTCATCAGTTAAAAGACAGAGACTCTCACCTTGGATTTTTTTTTTTTAAAAAGGAGGAGGAACAACTATAAACTGTTCACAATAAATGCTCGAAAACGTGAAAACACGGGTTGGAAATAAAAAGCCAAAAAGTGTGTATCAGCTAAATAATAAATAAGAAAGCCAACCCAGCCATATCATTATCAGAAAAAAAACACAGAAAATACAGAATTTAAAGCAGTGGACATTATTAAGGATAAATAGGGCTTTATTATATTCATAATGACATGCAAAATCTAAAATTATTTGTATCTAATAATAATTTAGCAATGCAATTCCTTTTTTTAAGTCCATTTGTATGTTTTTTGAAAGAGAGAGAGAAGAGGGAAGGGGCAGAGAGAAAGGGAGAGAGAGAATCCCAAGCAGGCTCCGCACTGTCCGCACGGAGCCCGACGCGGGGCTCGATCTCACGAACCCTGAGATCACCACCTGAGCGAGATCAAGAGTCGGACGCTTCACCAACTGAGCCCCCCAGGAGCCCTAGCATCACAACTTCTAAAAAGAAAATTTGAAGAATTCAGGCAGAAATGAACAACTCTAGAACCTAGTCGTTCATGTTATATTACATACTTATTACACATTATATTATGTATTAGTTTGCCGTATCTTCTATTCTTTTCTGTGGCCCCGAAATAACTCACAACAAAACAATGATGACCGTTTCCCAAAGAAAGTCTGTCTCGGGACGGGGGGCTCCTTGGGGCCACGCCCTGGGGAGACGGAGGCGCCTGAGACCCCGCCCGGCGGAACCCACCGGCCTCGGTACCTTCAGCCCGCCCAGTCCACAGCTCAACACTTTTCTTCCTTTAACTGAAAGCTGCTTTTTATTTCCTTCTTTTCATGGCAAAGCTGCATTGAAATCCAAGCAAAAGCCTCCATTAATAATCTCACCACTCAACAGTCTCCATCAAGGCAGAGGGATTCCCTCCACCGTGGGGGCAGAGGGAGAGACCGAAGTAAACCTCCTGGGGGTGGGAAGCAGGAACGTCAAGTCATTTCCTCCGTTCCCAGCAAGAGAAAAGAAGAGAATTGACAAATTCACACTTTTGCCTTCTCTGCCTGCCAGAAAACAGATTCTACACCGGCCTAGTTTCAGCTACGCACGGGTCCTTGAAAGTCACATGGACTCGTTTCAGCTTCACCCCCATCGCCAGGAGTTAAAAAACAAATTTTTAAATGATTTCTCTCTTATCGTATTATTATTTTGTAATAGACAGCATGACTGCAGGTGTTGTGCAGAGGTTCACCGGACACGCTTCCGGAAGGGGAGGCCAGGCCGTCACTGTTAAGCCAGACCCAATGCCCAGCCCGTGACCGCAGGGCCTTTGCGAGGGATGCAGCTTTCCTACAGGGAGGCTCATCCCGACATTACTTGTAACAACTGTAGATACATCAGGTATTATCTGGTGTGAACCCTGCTTGCAACTACTCAAATTTCCTGTCTGTAACACTCTTCAGGTTTTTCAAAAAACAAATTCAATTTAAATTACAAAATTATGTTTATTATAAAAGTACACAAAGTGCAGAGAATTTAAAAGACTACGGAAATCATTTGCGATAACATGAAGGCTAAGAGATAGTCACGGTAGGTGTATTTCTTATATATGTTTATCTATGTCTCAAACCACCTCCAAACCTGTTTTTCTCCCTCACAGAACTGGCGGGCTGCTTGTCAGGGCCGTTCGCGCACAGCAAGCGTCTCGTCCTGCCTGCCACGGCGAGGCCGCCCTTTCTACCCGTGGTGAAGGTGGACGTGGCCAGATGTCAGTGAGTTTGACTGGGGGTGATGTCTGTCACTTCCAGATAGAAACCTTCATGGCCCGATGCAATGACCATATTCCCTTCCTTCTGGGGGGGGGGGGTGCACTATGGAAAGTAAAAAAATTTCTGAAAAAGGGGCAGAGGAAAGACTGAGGATTCCTAAGCTCACCGTGGTCTCTAGCAGGACTTCCTCACGCCCTAGATAATGTGTCAACAGGGAGCCCCGCTGGGCGGGTCCCCACTGACTTTTGCTGGACAGACACCATGATCTACATAAAAGCACACAGACACTTACGTAGTGATATGCCACTAAGATGCGGGGCGTGCTTGTTACCCAGCACATCTAGCTTGTCCTGGCTAAGCTGGGAATACTCTATGTTTCTGGATCATCAGATATACTTTATAGAACATATGCTTTCTACTGTACCCGCAGCTCCACAAAACTGTTCATCTTTTCCCTGCCTGTTCGGTAGTGGCTCGGTCTGTCCCGTAAGCAGGTGGCAGTGTGCCTGCCTTGGTCATTTCTCCAAAGCCAATCCTCTCTTCAGTCATCCCCACTGTTGATGCCTGTGGTCCTCTCTGACCCACAGCTCCTTTTCTTGTTGATGGCTGGGCTAGGACCAGGGGAAGATCAAACGAAATGAGACTGGATTTAAGGATGGCAACCAAGAACAGTGGAGCGCCACCTCAGATCTCCTGGGGGCCGAGGGACCACACCCACGGCGGTCGGGCCCGGCGAGTGCCCAGCTCTTCCGGCAGCGGGAGCAGTCCCCTCGCACGAGCCAGCAGACCAGACGGACGTCCAGAGCCGGCACGCTGTCGCATCTGCAGGGGGCAAGTGCATCCCACCTACCGGCTCCCTGGTCGTGCACCGAGTCCACACCCATGGGACTGAGTCCCAGAGAGGGGGCGGAAGAAAAGGCCGGGCTGCCATGGACCCCCCGCACCCGCTGTGTTCTCTCAAGTCACTTCATAAGCGGCTGTCTGTCCTCAGAGCAGTTTTAATGTCCGATAGTCGAGAAAACATGTAACGACGAAGTGCTAGTGAGTCTGTGTGCTCATTACATGACACCCACACACGTCTGGGGAAGGTCACGGACGTGGCGGATCCCCAGCTGATCGGTGTTGGGGGCAGGCCCGGAGAACCGCTGAAGGTCACCAGCGCGCCCGTCCCGGAGGCTGGCACAGTCAGAGGCTGCCTCTGCGTTGTCCCCGGCACCGCACGCGTGCCTTGCCCCCAGCCCACGCTCACGGCCCCCACTGGAGGGCCCTCAGGCCCAGCCGAGGAAGGGCGGCTGCAACATCTAAGGGGGAACCAAGGCCTGAGCGAGTCTGGCTTTTCCAAACCCAAGGCAGGCGCCACCCACAGCTGAACGGCCTTGGGGTCCAGTGTTCACCTAACCTGGGCACGGATGAGACTAAATTGGTCCCCGAGTCTGAGAGTATCTGTCATGTCATGATGAGCAGGACTTTGCTTGCTTCCCGCAGGCTCTCGGGCCACGCTGACCGCCGTCGGGGGTGGGGTCAGGGCTGGGACCAGGGTCGGGGACCAGGCTAAGGTCAGGGCCAGGATCAGGGTCAGGGCTAGGGTCAGGGCCAGGCCAGAGCTGGGATCAATGTCAGGGCCAGTGTCAGGGCCATGGCTATGGCCAGGGCAGGGCTGGGATCAGGGTCAGGGCCAGGGTCAAGGCCTGGCCTAGGACCAAGCACAGGGTTAAGACCTGAGTCAAGGTCAGATTTAGGACCAGGTTCAGGGATGGAGTGGAGGAAGAGGAGATTCAGAGCCCGCTGTATCTGGGGTCTGTCGGAAACACCGGTCAGGTCAGGGGCACAGGTGGGCCAACCGGCTGAGCCAAGAGAATGTGCTGGGTGCTCTCGGTCCCCGGAGCCGTTCGGGTGACGCCAGCGCCCACCGACCCTCCCACAGAGCAGACTCGCCAGTGGCAAACGTCACCAAAGGGAGGAGGACACCAGGGGAATTAGTGACGTGTCCCAGCAGCCTCTGCTTGTCCATTCAGAAGGTAAAGAAAGACACGTCTTGGCTGAGCTGAGTCACAGGCAAGAACCCTATTTATGCTGTTCGTCTTCCTTCATCAGTGACCCTGAGAATGTAGGGAAGGACGTGCACACCGCTGTGTGGCCACAGGGACTGGGTGGCTGGGAGCCAGCGCTCCGGCCACCCTCTCCTCCAGCTCACCCTCACCTGCACCAGAGCCACCTGTGGACCACCTGTGGCCACGCCGGCTGGACCCCGACCCGCCTGGACCTCAGCGGGACAACGGGCCGTTCCGCGTTCCCTGTCGGTCCCTTCACCCCTCCAGGGGCTTTCTACCCGTTAGAGGTCAGCACTGAAGCTTTGCTCCAAGACGCATGTTGGGGGTTTTCCCTACACTGCTGTGGTAATGAGGTGCTCCGAGCTGGTCCAGGGGTGCCCTAGCCGGGCAGCCACTCTTGTGGCCTTTATCTGTGACTGAGGCCAGTCAAGGGACACCCGTCCTGCCTCATGTCCAGCCTCCCTGAAGGTCACACTGCTCCCAAGACAGGAAGGACCCCGTGGGTAATTTAAGGAGAAAATATATTCACTTAAGACAAAATTTGGCAAGGGGCGCCTGGGTGGCTCAGTCGGTTAAGCCTCCGACTTCGGCTCAGGTCATGATCTCGTGGTTCGTGAGTTTGAGCCCCGAGTCGGGCTCTGTGCTGACAGCTCAGAACCCGTTTCAGAGCTCACGCTCGCAAGTGTGCACACGCTCTCTCTCTTTCTCTGTCTCTCTCAAAAATAGACATTAAAAAAGAGAGAGGGAGGAAACACAGCCGACCTTTGTCAGCGGACTTAGAATGCTGCCCTTGAAATCAAGTACGAATCCTGGCTCCCAGTCTGGGCCAGACCCCAGCTAAGGTGCTCAGTCCTCACCCAGACAGACCTTGAACCCAGGACTGCTCGTTCCTACAGCCTGTGCCCCGAATCCGGCTTGTCGCTGCCTGGACAGGAGGCGAGCGCGGCGCTGTGCTCTGAGCCACGCTGGCGGCTGCACCCGGAGCTGCCCCGAGTAAGCACGTGTAACCACGGGGAGCAGGGCCCAGCCCCCTCCTCCCAGCCTGGTTCCCCCAGAAGGGCCGGCAGCGTCCCACCCCCACGGCCTCCTGTCCTGGAGGCCTTGGCCTTCTGCAGTTTGGCTTTTGGTCTGTGTTTCAGAACAGATTTCGTTCTGTGCAAATTTTATCAATAATTAGAGAAAGTTCGAGCAAAACGAGCGCACGTTAATGCTGAGGCAGCCTTGAGGATTCCCAGCGCACCAGCATGTTTTTTCCTTCAAGACTGTGGCCTGGCGGGGCGCCTGGGGGGCTCTGTCGGTTAAGCGGCCAACTTCAGCTCAGGTCATGATCTCACTCACGGTTCGTGGGCTCGAGCCCCGCATCGGGCTCTGTGCTGACAGCTCGGAGCCTGGAGCTGCTTCAGATTCTGTGTCTCCCTCTCTCTCTGCCCCTCCCCCGCTCACACTCTGTGTCTCTCTCTCTCAAAAATAAATTAACATTAAAAAAATTCAAAAAAAAAAGAATGTGGCCTGGCAACAGGGTCGTCATGGTGCGTCTGGAGCGGCTATTGCGTGCCTTGCACAGACCCCCTCCTCACTGGGCGGCAGGCTCTGATGGGCACGTCCTTCCCACTCTCCCCAGACCCCGCGGTGTGGACGCCGGCTCAGCGCTCTCCCAGCACCAGCCATGTTCTCATTTCACTACGCTCAACAGAGATTGACTGAAGGCTGTGCCAACTGCCACCAGGGCGATCTTTGGGCTTCATACGTGGTCTGAGCAGACGAATGGCTTTCCACTCTCCCTTCTTGAAGACATGGCACCTGAATAAAGTCCTGTCGGAGGGCCCACTGGAGACAGGTGTCATTGTCTCCAATCACTCGTGTTCTGAGTCAAAAGGGCAGGTGACCCCCACGCCTCGCGTTCATGGCCAAGTGCATTGGTGCCGAGGCCCGCGTTATAGCTCTGCCACCCCACCTCTGCCTGCCCTCCGCCCCTCTTCCTGGACACGCACGTGTGGGAGCGAGAGACGTTCCCGGCTCTCGTCGCACAATGTGTGACTTTGAAAACACATCAACGTCTGAGTCACGGCTGATGGAAATGGAGTTTGTATTAGCCAGGATCCGTGAGCCCTACTGGGAAGTCACCCACCTCGGTTCAAAACGATTGCCCCGGGGCCGCGCTGGTCAACAGGCCACAGAGACACCTTCCGCTCCCAGGAGGGTTGGGAGGGATCTCTGAGCTGTGGGCAGCTTGCTCTGTCCCAGCGCGTCCTGGCTCCGGACACACACGGGGCAGGAAGCAGGGGGACACCCAGTCGTGGGCCCATCTAATGTCCCTGCAAGATGCAGGCAGCCCCTGGAGCTGCTGTTCCCCCGAGTCACAGCCTACCTGCAGGTGACCCAGCGCCAGAGGCTGTTTCTGCTCCTCCGGAATGACATGGAGGACCCGTGGCAGCCACGGCCTGCGGCGCAGGTCTGGCCCATGGCTCCTAGGTCCAGGCACAAGTCAAGAATGGTGTTTACAGTTTTTTACACTTCTGTTTCAAATGACACGGAGGGGGACACAGAGCGCATAGTGCACGGAACTCAGCATTTGTCTCTTTGGGCCTCTCAGCCCAGTGAAGCACTTGTTTTTCTTATTTAAACTTGGTCCCCCGGGCGTCATCCATCCGCGGGGATGGGACCGCTACGTCTTTCCAAGTTGAACATGCTGATCCCATTTGATTTCCTGACCCAACTGGCCTGGAGTGTTTACACTTTTAAGAGATTAAAGAGATCAAAAGAAGAATCATATTTCTTGACAGCTAAAACTTGTAAAAAAAAATTCAGATTTCAATGTTCAGAAATAAAGTTTCATTGGAGCACAGCCTTGGCCCTTGGGCTGGTTGTGTTCACGTGTTCAGGGACGGACGGCACCTGTCAACTGCAAACAGCAGACCGGAATGGTGGCAGCGGGGACCCGAGGGCCACACTGTGTTTGCTCTCCCAGGGCTGGAAAGCCGTGCGGACCCCTGACAGACTGCAATGCCTCCCGGGGGCCATCCTTGGGGCCTTGCGTGTCGTTACTGTTGTCACTGACTTTTGCTAAATCTTTTGACTTTTTCTTTCCTTTATTTTTTCATATTAGAAGTAATTCATGTGTGTTGTAACAAGTAAGAAAAAATAAGAGATGTGGTTAATGAAAATCATTCATAATGTTCCTTCCTAACCGCCCCCGTGTCTTTCCTCGGGGGCAACCGCTATTCAAATCCTGCCGTTAAGACATGACAATAGGCACGTGTTGCTTTGTTTCACTAAATAACGGGCATCCCTCGGATCACTCTGTGGACCCCTGATTCATTATTTTTAGTAGATGCGTAAGATTCTGTGGTAGGACTTGGAATAATTTATTCACGTCCGAGCCCGTCGACAAGCATTCAGGTTTATTACCTTTTTTTGCCACTTTTCAGTCCTGGAAATAACCATTTCTGTGTTCGGGGGCCTAGGTTGTAGCTTTTATTCTGTGGGTAAACGCCTACAAGGGGGATCGGTGGTGTTTCTCATCTTAGCATGCAGTTTACGGCAAGATTTCCTTCCAGAAACAGTTGTAGCAGTTCGGACTGGCTGGTAAGGCACAGGGGAGTGGGCATTCTTTCTTGGGAGACTGAACCCTTTTTTATCCTAAAAAAAAATTCTCTATCAAATTGATTCATGGGTTTTGTGTTTTTATTATTATTATTTTTGAGGTAGACTCACACATCAAGGCTTGATCGTCTGAAGAGCCCCAGAGGTTAGGGCAGGGTCTGTGCTCTGTGGGTCAGGCCCCTACCCACTGGACGTCCCGTCCATGAGACGGACAGATGCACAGACAGCAGGGGGAAGGGACCTGTACGTGGAAGAGACGTCCAGACCTTCCACCTCCCGTGGGTCTCCCTGGGCTTGACGAGCCGTCATTCGATTGGATGTAGAAAGAACACACACTACTTGTTTCTAAAATCAGCAGCTGTTTAAAAAATAATAATAGTTCTCCATGTTTAACAGGATTCCTCAAATGAACCCCGAGGCCGCATTCTTGGGAAGGGCAGGAATAATAATAATTGTATTTATTTTCTTTTTTTGTAGAAAGTAAAGCTTTTTACAGAAACCTTAAGTGATCTTGTTTCTCTTCAAAGAGCGAAACAGCTTTGCAGGCGAATTTTCGAGCCTGCTCCCAAGGAGGTCATAAACACATTTATTTATTCCCCAAACATACCCCGTACCTCTGGGCCTTTGCTCCTGCAGTAAGTCCGCCGAGAGCACTGTCTCTCTCCGCCCCAGTTCGTGTTGGCCTGGCTCCTGGGTCTTCTCCACCAGTGGGCTGCCCAGGGTTCTCCAGACCCAATTCGGCTCCCTGAGCGCGCAGGTCGCCGCCCAGCTTTGCCCCATTTCACTTTCCAGATCTCACTGCGCTCTCGCACAAAGAACGCTAGGTAATTACACAAAAGGCTGCCCGCATCAAGGTGATTGCCTCTCAGATTTAACTTACTCCTCAAATGTCTGGTGGAGAAATCTGGAAGCTGTGCTGGCGAGGCCATGCTAGGCTGTGGGGGAGACGGAGTCACAGGGAGGCCAGCAAGGAGCAGCCGCATCTTGTCCGCACACACTGTGGTCCAAGCACACCGCGGCGCACCCCATGAAGGAGACAGGTGGGAATCGTTTTCTCGGCCGTGGAAGTGGGCAGAGGAGAATTAGGGAGAAACGCGGCATTTGCGCGGTGGAGACAGTGCCCACAATCCATTGGTTTTCCTGTGATGCCCGGGAGGGGCCCCTGGGAGCCTGCGCACTGGTCCAGCACCCCCTTCTGCACGACGGGTGCCGGGGGTTTGCCCCGTGGCGGGCATGGCCTTTCCAGGTGCCGCGGCAGGGTGGGTGCGTCTGTAAGTCCGTCCTGGGAGCCGCGGGTGGAGGTGTTCCTACATGCAAGGCACCCCGCTTCCAAGCCGTCAGAACTTTTCGATACCTTGTTTCACATCGTGTCTCAAATGCAGGTGAAGGACGAACTTCCAAGGTCATGAGCCAACAGGGGAATGTGTAGCGAGGGGAGAAGGGGTTTTCCAACATGTCTTTTGCTCTTTTTGAAATTAAAGTAAATTCTGGGGGCCCCTGGGTGGCTCAGTCGATTAAGCCTCTGACTTCGGCTCAGGTCATGATCTCACAGTCATGGGTTCGAGCCCCGGGTTGGGCTCTGTGCTGACAGCTCAGAGCCTGGAGCTGCTTCGGATTCTGTGTCTCCCTCTCTCTTTGTCCCTCCCCTGCTCACGCTCCGTCTCTCTCTGTCTCAGAAATAAATAAAACATTTTAAAAAATAATAATAAAGTAAATTCTAAAAACATAAAAAGGACTAAGGTCACAAATTAAGAAAAACAACCGTATGTTGTCCACACAAAACCGCAGACTTCGTGCTGACATAATCGTATGACACGGGTATGGCGTTTGCTGAGAACCCGCCTGATCCCAGCCTGGCACACAAACTCGCTGTGTTTCATTTTATTTCATGACACACGCTTTGTAGTGGTGTCATCGCGTATCAACAGAACGGGCGCGCACACAACCGCCCTGAGCATGGCGCCTTCGTGGCGGACGAAGCCGGGGGCACACGATGACGGCCAGCCTTCTCTCTCTGGCCCTGGTGAGCTGACGGTCGCTGCTGAGACGCCGACAGCAAAGATCGGTGTTCCTCTTCTCTGTATGAAGAAACGATCTTTACATTTTATTTAATGACCTTAAAAACTGGGACAAGCCTAGCCACTGTTCCTAAAATTATCCAGAGCGTCTGCCTGGAAGATGGTCTCCTCGTACAGACAGAGGACAGAATGGCGCCTGTTGCCTGGCCAGCAGGTGTCCACCAGCACACGAGGACCCAATGACGTTCCACACCTCTTCTTTTTCTGGTCATCTTGATTAACGTATGGTTTCATGCAACAAAATGCACTCATGTTAAGTGTGGAGTTTGACAGGTTTGGGCAAGTGCTTCACCTGCGTAACCACCACAATCAAGATATCCTGGAAAGTTCCTCCATCTTCTTTGCCATCAGAACCATAGTTCACCCCTGGTCTCATTTCTCCTACTGGGAGTTCCGTCTGCTCTGGAAGCAGGTCCCCGGAACCACACAGTGAGTACTTAATCTTTCGTGTCCGGCTTGGTTTGTGCAGCAAAATGTTTGTGAGATTGAGTCATCTCGTACATGTCAGTGGTCCTCTTCTCTTTATTGCTGAGCACATTTTCATGGTGTGGGCGTACAATGTTTGTACATGTTTGTGTGTTCTTCTGTTCTCGGACAGTCGGCCTGTTTCCAGTTTGGAACTATTATAAATAAAGTTGCTATTAACATTTGTTGGCAAAATTTGTATGGACGTATGTTTTCATTTCTCTCGCGTAACCAACTGGGAGTGGGGTTGCTGTTATGTTTAACTTCAAAGAAGCCAATAACCCCTTTCGCAAGGTGGTTATGATATTCTATATGCTCAACAGTAGCGTGAGAGTTCCAACAGGCCCAGCTCTACCAACATGTGGACTCGCTTACCTTTTTTATTTTAGTCCTCGTGAGTGTGAGGCAGTATTTCATTGTGGTTTTAACTTTCATTTCCCTGATAGCTAGTGATGTCAGGTAACTTTCATGTGCATAGGGGCCCTTCGCAGACCTTCCTGTGAGGTTTCTGCCCAAATCTTTAGTCTCTTTATTATAGGGTTATTCATGTCATTTTATTATTGGTTTCTTGGAGTTTTCATATATTTGTGTTACAAATCCTTTTGTCAGATAGATGCACTGCCAATATTTTCTCCAAATCTGTGACTCGACTTGTCATCTGGACAGTGCCTTTTGAAGAGTAAATTTTTAATTTTGATGAAGTCAAATTTACCAATTCTTTTCTTTTAGGTCTGGTGAGTTTTATGTCCTAAAGGACACTTCCTAAAGGAAGTTTCGGCCTCTTTAATCTTGCAAGAAAATTTCTTTTCTCTAAACCTTTTACAGTTTTAACTTTTAAATTTAGGTTTGTGATTCATTTCAAGTTAATCTTTGTGTTTGGTGTGAGATGAGGGCCAAGGAGACACGTGGAGATCTAGTTGTTCCAACAAGAGTGGTTGAGAAGAGACTATCCAATCCCCATTGAAGTACCTGAACACCTTTACTGAAACTAAACTTACCATATACATGTAGGTGTATTTTTAAAACATTTATTCTCTTCCATTAATGTATATGTCTCTCTGTATGCTAATAATATACTGTGTGACTACAGCTGTTTTCTAGTCAGTCTTGAAATCAGGTAATGTGAGTCCTCTGACTTTGTTCTTTACCAAATTTGTTTTGGATATTCTAGATCCTTTGTGTTTTTTTAATAATATAGGACCAACTTATCAATCCACAAAACAAAACAAAAAAAAAAAAAACCTCCTTGCTGTTGCTTTGATTAGATTACATTGGTTTTACAGATAGATCTGGTTAGAATTGATATCATAGCATTATTGATTCTTTCAATCCATGAATATGGTATTCATTTATTTAGGTTTTCCTAAATAAATCCATTTATTTAGGTTTTCTTTAATTTCTGCTAGCAATGTTTTATAGTTTTCCCAGTGTAAGTTTTATACACTTTTGATTATATTTATTCCAAAGTATTTTATGTTTTTGATATTCTCTTTTTTATCTTCCAAGTGTGTATTCCTATACATTTGTTCATTGCAAGTGTTTAGAAATAATTAAATTTCTATAGCTTTTTTATCTTCCAAGTGTGTATTCCTATACATTTGTTCATTGCAAGTGTTTAGAAATAATTAAATTTCTATAGCTTGGTCTTGTGTTCTATGACATTATCAATTTCATTTATTAATTCTAATTTTTTGTGTGTGGATTCATTAGGCTTTTTTATGTACAGGATCAGCTCATTAGAGGAACAAAAGGCAGTTTTACTTGTTTCTTTATTTCTTTTATTTTTTTTAATGTTTTATTTACTTTTGAGAGAAAGAGAGAGAGACAGCATGAGCAGGGGAGGGTCAGAGAGAGGGAGACATAGAATCCAAAGACAGGCTCTAGGCTCTGAGCTAGCTGTGAGCACAGAGCCCGACGTGGGGCTCGAACCCATGAGCCATGAGATCATGACCTGAGTCGAAGTTGGACGCTTAACCGACTGAGCCACCCATGTACCCCAGTTTTACTTATTTCTAAATCCCTGTCATTTCTTGACTTTTGCTAACATTTCCAGGATAATGTTAAGTAGAAGTGGTGAGGCAAACATTCTTGCCTTGTTCCAGTCTTAGTGAAAAAGAATTAAGTTTTTTATCATTAAATAGGATATTCATTATGGAAGTCCTTTAATAGGTTAGAGATGTTTCATTTATTTTTAGTTTGTTGAGAGTTTTTGTCACGAATGGATGTTGAAGGATTTCAAATGTCTTTTTTGCATCTATTGAGATAATTATATGATTTTTCTACTTTTTCTTGTTAAATAGTGAATTACATTGTTCACATTTTTTTATTGAGGAGTATTGTAGGTAGAGTGAAACTCACTCTGTTTTTGGTGTAAAGTTCTGTGATTTTGACAAGGATGATGACTTGTAATGACTACCACAGTCCAGAGAGAACAGTTACATCACCCACATGAAATGCCCTCCTTACTCTTTCGTAATCAGCCCCTTCTGCCATCTGCTCCCTCCAGCAACCATTCATCTGTGTTCTCTTCTCTAGATTTTCTGCTTCCCGCCCATCATATGCATAGAATCATACAGTGCACAGAGATTGGCTACTTGACTTATCACAACGCATTTGAGATGTATCCATATTGTTGTCTATGTTCCTGTCATTGCTGAGTAGTATTCCATTTTATGGATATACCAAATTTATTTATCATTAACTAGTTGGGGTCGTTTTGTTTGTTTCCAGTTTACTGATTGATCTTTGAATGTCAAATCAGTCACAAATTCCTGGGAATAATTGCATTTGGACATTATCCTTTTTATATACTGCTGAATTTTATTATCTAACATTTTCTAAATATTCTTACAAATATGTTCATGAGGGATATGTTCTTGTATTTTCTCCTATGGTTATCAGTGTTATGCTGACCTCATACAATGAATTGAAAAATTCTCCTTCCTCCTTTTTAAAAAATTTTTTAAATTTATTTTTGAGAGAGAGAGAGACAGGGAGAGAGAGTGCATGATTAGGAGAGGGGTAGAGAGAGAGGGAAATGCAGAATCTGAAGCAAGCTCTGGGCTCTGAGCTGTCAGCACAGAGACTGACGTGGGGCCCAAACCCACTGACCGTGAGATCATGACCTGAGCCGGTCAGATGTTTAACAGACTTAGCCCCTTGGCATCCCTCCTCCTTCCTCCTTAATTTTCTTAAGTTCATTGTGGAATTGGTTTTACTTTTCCTCAGAAATCTGCTGGAATATAGAGGAATAAAGTGAAGCCATCTGGGCCTGGAGTTTTCTTTGTGAAAAGGTTTATCATTACGGATTTTATTTATCTAATAGCTATTAAGCTATTCAGATTTTTTATCTTTTCTTGACTCAACTTTATATTATAAGTAATATAAAAAGGACAACATTAAATTTACCATCTTGGCCACTTTCGAGTGTAAGTTCAATGGTGTCAAGTGTGTTCACATTGTTGTACGGCAGATCTAGAACTTTTTCACCTTGCAACACTGAAACTCTGCACCCATTAAACACTAATTTGCCTCCTTTCTCCCCACTCTTACCCTTTGTAACCATCTTTCTTCTTTCAGTTTCTCTGATTTTGACTCCTTTATATTTCATCTGAGTGGAACCATACAGTATATGTCCTTTTTAACTGGCTTATTTTGCTTAGTATAATGTCCTCCAGGTTCATTCATGTTCTAGCACGTGACAAAATTCCTTTATTTTTAAGGCTGAGTAATATTCTATTGTATGTATATATCTCATTTCATTTCTCCGTTTATCAGCTGATGAATACTCAGGTTACTTCTACCTCTTGGCTCATGTGAACAACGCCATGAAAGCATGGGTGTGCCAATATCTCTCCAAGATGCTGCTTTAAATTCTTTTGAATATAGAGGCAGAAGTGGGATTCCTATAATAGCAATTCTATTTTAAACTTTTCGAGAAACTTCAGAACTGTTTTCCATAATGGCCGCACCATTTTACATGTTACATGAGCGAGGATTCCTTCTCCACGTCCTCCTCAACACTATTTTCTGTTCCTTGGATAGATGCTATCACACCAGGTGTGAGGTGCTAGCTCACTGTGGTTTTGATTTGCATTTCCCTATAATGAGTGATGCCGAGCATCTTTGCACGTGCTTATTAGGTATTTGTATATCTCCTTTGGAGAACTTTCCACTCAAGTATTTTGCTGATTTTTTAATTGGGAATATTTAACTCAGAAAGTTTTAAATGGCTGACTACATTTTTATCTGTTTTCTCAGTTCTGTGTGTGAATTTTAATACTCAAGTGTGGGCCTGAAATTCCCACACTTGAACCTTCATAAAAAGGGAGTTGCTTGGTGGCATTGGAGAAACGGATTCTTCCCAGGAAGCCTGCCCTGGATGGGTCTCTCCACAGAGACAGGACCACAGAGCAAGATTCCTAAGGCAGCAGGTGCGAGGGAGCACACGGCCCCTGACGGCTCTCTCCAAGTGCTCCCGTCCCTGAAGGGACAACGGCGTCCGGGAATCACAGCACGTGGATTATTATGGGAGGAACATCACGGGCCATCAGGATGACCCCTTCGTCCCACAGACAAGACAGTTGAGTGGACTTCCCTGTGGCCACCAGTGAAACAAGTCAGGCTCCGGGGGGGACGTCTGTGTTTAGGGTACACACGAAGCAGCCTGTTCAAAATACCAAGTGGTCTTCAAACTCCATACTCTTTCTAAGTTGATAAAAACCAAATGAGTTTCAGGAGTGGTTGTCTGGTGCTGTTTTTTCATACATCCCTTGACTGAGTTTTAATACTTGCAGGGCATTCTCTGTGCTCGTAAGGAGCTATAATCTTGACAGGTGGATATGATGGGACAAATCATAAGAGAAATTGATACAAACTTAACTCCAAAAAGCCATAGATAATGACATGATTGGAAGATAAACTTCACCACAACGAATGTGCAAGACGGAAGGGTGTTGGTGGAACGTGAGGTCTGCCTCTATCCTCACTGACACGCAGCTCTGAACTAACTAAAGGCGGCTTCCTGGTTTGCAGAACTTGAGATAAAGGCCACAGAGCAAGAAAAGTCATTGTCACCTTCTGATCACGTGGAAGGAGGTATTTCCCAGTAGTTGTGAGCCTGCTTTTGAGCCATGCCCACAGGGCAGCGGGGGGCTGTGAGCAGTAAGGTGGACACATTTGACCGGGCACTGCCTGCAGGAGAGAAGTTTCTAAGTTTGCTCGTTCTTACATTTGGGGAGAGACCGTGTGCAGGGGGCATGTTCGGGGCGGGGGGGGGGGTCAGACAGCCAGAGGCCCAGCTCCAGCGGAAACATACGATTTCAGTGCAGCATTTCCCCCCAATATTTTAGCGCCACGGTTTTACTGAGAGTGTCTTCACGTATTTCCAAGTTCAGAAAATGAATTTTCTGAAGGGTATGAAATGCGCGCATCCATCCAGGCCATGAGACTCCATCTCTGGTCTCGGCCAGTCAGAGAGAAAAGGTGCTCCAAGACGGAATGGGTCGATGCCAGTGGTAATGAGCGTTCCATCCCTCATGGCTAAGGCCCACCCGGCAGGAACGATGTTGAGGGGATCAGACAGACATGAACAGAAGGACCTCCAAGGCCCCCTCCAGACCCAGGCTCTGCGGCACCGGCCTGTGCCCCCATGCTGGGAGCAGGGACATCCTGAAGCCGCTCTTTCCGGCTCCTCCCCAGCCCTGGGTCTCTGTCACTCGCAGCCGGCTCTGTGTAGGGGCCCTGGACCCCAGCCCTGGGACCCGCTCCCTGCAGCAGCCCCTTACCATCGCCTGACCCCAACGCTGGTCTCTGCAGTGTGAGAGGAGCCAGGGCGGAGGGCGGAAAGGGCCCTGAGGAGCCTGTGTCTTCAGTGCCCCCAGAAGAGCTGTGGGACACCGTGCAATGCGCTGAGCTGCACACTCACCTCCCTCCGACATCCGGACAGCACGAGGGGGCCAGGAGACAGGAGATGGGGACCTGGTCGTGAGGGCAGACCTTTCCCAAATTCGATGAGTGCCCTTGGAAGAGCAGACAGCAGAACCCTCCTTCTCCCCCTCCCCCACCTGACCCTCCCTTCCTATTCCCCCACCTCTTCCCCCTCCTCCCTCTCCCTCCCTCCCCTTCTCTCCCTTTTCCTCCCACCTCCCTCCCATCTCTCCCTCCTCTCCCATTCCTCCCCCCAACCCCTCACCTCCTCCTCCTCTCTCTCCCTTCTTCTCCCTCCCCCCACCTCTTCCTCTCTCTCCCTCTTTCCCTCCCCACCCCTTCCCTGCCATGGGAGGAAGAAGAAGCAAGCAGACGGCAAACGAGGAAGTCCCCAGACAGCACGAACCCCCACGAGCGGACGTCCTGGCTTCCAAGGCTCTCGCTGCAAATTCCCTCCAGGAACGTCTGGGCACCCAGAGCTCCTGCGCCCCACCTGCTCCGTGGGGACACGCGCGGGGGGCCACCTCCTGGGAGGGGCAGAAGCACTGCCCCAGCCCTGGTCAGAGGTCAGAGTGAAGCCCCACCGGCCGTGGGGGATGTGATTCTAATGCACCACGAGTCGGGCCGTGGGAGCCTGGGAGTGAGCCCCGCGCACACCCCATGGGAGCCTGCGAGCGTGCCCAGCGTGCACCCCAATCCAGGATGGCCCTGGAGGTTTGCACCCCCACCAGAGAGCCCCGCACTCACACCCTGACCACAGGGCTCCTCCAGACACCTTCAGGAAGCGTGGACACGGGCCCACGTGACCAGAGACCCTCCGCACCATCACAGGTGTCCCTCCCGAGGTGGGGAGGCACGGTGCGCCAGCCGAGCGATAGCAGACAAGGGACACCATCTAGAGCCTCACGTGTGACACCGGAACAGCGACCTCGTCCGAGCCGTGGCATGCGTGCACATGAAGGAGAGAAGGGTGGGCTCGGACACCAGCCGGGCACCACGTTTGCTGTCCCGCCCCTCTGTAGAGCAGCCCCCTCGAGCCGGGCGCTGGGGTCATGAGCAGGCGTGACCCTCAGTGAGGGGTCCTCCACCCCCCCCACATGCACGGAGAGCTGTTGCTGGTCCCACTGGACTCTCTTCTTCTGGCCGACGGGTGTCCATGCAGGGGAGCCCCTGCTTTCCGGGCGCAGACAGGCCTACAGAGGGGCCAGGATGCTGCCGCGCCCCCGAGGCCACGTGGGGGCTCAGCTGGTAAAGAGGGGAGGACTCTCAGGAAGAGCCGGCAGAAAGAACAAAGGCGCAGGGAGTGGAAGGTGCAAGAATGTTCCGGAAGCTGCCTTGGTCTGGCAGGACGCGGTGTGGGTCCAGCTCTCATCTCCGGGAACTTGGCCCGGGGCCGGGACTGAGGCAGAGGGCGTCAGGGGTGTTCTGGGTGATGCTGGGAGGGACCAGGCATGCTCCCCAGAGGACCCGGTGGCAAGGGCCCCAGGGAAGGGCGTGGGGGGCGTCTGGAAGGGGAAGGACGGCAGCCCTGGCCATTGACCCTGGTCCCACGCGGCTCAAGCTTTGCTTAAAGTCACTTTTTTTTATTTTAATGTTTATTTTTGAAGAAGAGAGAGAGACAGACAGCATGAGCGGGGGAGGGGCAGAGAGAGGGAGACACAGAATCCGAGGCAGCTCCAGGCTCCAAGCTGTCAGCGCAGAGCCGGCCATGGGGCTTGAACCCAATGACTGTGAGATCGTGACCTGAGCCAAAGTCGGACACTCAACCAACCGAGCCACCCAGGCGCCCCAAAGTCACTTTCAAGGTACAAAGTCTGGCTGCTGGAAAAAGAAAATTCAAAGCGCCCGAGTTGTGGATTTTTGTGTCTCTCCACTTCCCGCCTCCCTCCTCCTCCAGCCAAAACCGCCCACATCAGCACTCCCTAAAATTCTTCCTTGACGGCCCGCCACTCCCCAAAATTCCACTCAGCGCAGCTGCTAAAAGTCCTTGTTTTTCTTTCTGCTCTTGAAACTCTTCACGGCTCATGCTGTGGCCACGGATGCCGCAAGGTCACACTTTGCCTGCCCCCCCCCCCAGGAGGGGGCCTGCAGGGCCAGGTCTCCAGCCCCCGCCAGCCCCCACGGTGTCCCCCTCCCCCACCGCCAGCAGGTTTCCCCAGACACACTCTCCTGTGCTCCTGGCTCTGAGGGTCCTAAACTAGACACAGCCTGGGGACGCTCTTCAAGAAAAAGAACAAAAACATGGCACATGGGTACGCGTGAGGAAAAGCGTAGAGAAGAAATCACAAGGCGTCACAACTACTGAAAAGCTGGGAGAAGCAAGAAGCATAAGAAGAAAAGAGAGACACCATCGCTTTGGCCGGTCAAGCGCGGGCGGTGCCGGCGGGCAGGAGTGCGCCCTGCGCGGAGGGCGGAGGACGCCCCAGCCCTTCGCCCGGCTGTGAACGAGAGCCTTCTCCGCGGCCAGACTGCGTCCGCCTGCTCCGGGGAGGGGCCCCCGCAGCCACGGCGCTCACCCTCGGTGCCCGGCAGAGAGGCCGGGAGGCTCTTCAGGGTGTGGGTGTGCGGGTGTGTGTGGGTGCGCGGGTGTGCTGGTCTGTGGGTGTGTACAGGTGTGCGCGGGTGCGTGGGTGTGCGCACGTGTGCGTAGGTGTGTGGGTGTGTGCAGGTGTGCTGGTCTGTGGGTGTGTACAGGTGTGCGCGGGTGTGTGGGTGTGCGCACGTGTGCGTAGGTGTGTGGGTGTGCGCGGGTGTGTGCACGTGTGCGGGTGCGGGTGTGTGTGTGTGCGGGTGTGTGCAGGTGTGTGTGGGTGTGCGCGGGTGTGCAGGTGTGTACAGGTGTGTGCGGGTGTGTGGGTGTGTGCGGGTGCGCGCGGGTGTGTGCAGCAGTCGGGCTGTGCGGGTGTGCGGGGGTGTTCAGGTGTGTGCAGGGGTGTGCAGGGTGTGCAGGTGTGTGCGGCTGTGAGGCTGTGCTGGTGTGCAGCTGTGCCCGCGTGAGGAAGGGAAGGCGCTTGGGCGTGCGGGCGTGCGGGCGTGCAAGCCCCGGCCCAACCCGGAGGCCGTCTCTAGGACTCCGGCGGCCCTAGGTCAGGGCACAAACCTGGGACGGTGGCCTGTTTCCCGGAGCCGAGAGGAAGGTCCCTTCCCGGGTCCGTCCTGGGAGCCTGGGTCCTGGGCACGGGTCCTGCTCGGTGCTCCTTCTCCCCGCGAGTCCGGGCGGGCGGGGCCTCGCTCGGCCCCATGCCGCCTCCCCGCCCCCACCCCTGCAGCGTCCACAGACAGCCCAGCCTCTGCCCTGCAGGGCTTACGTGGGGCGAAGCCTTTGACCGGAAGACAGACTAAGGGGCTTTTCTTTGAACCGAGTTTGCAAGTAAACACGTGCCCACGTAGAACAGACAATAAACGCCAGCGGAGGCACGACATTTCTAAATACGCTTTTCTTCCACACTTCACCCCCCGCAGATGCCCCGACGTAACCACGGGCTGTCGTAGCGATGTTTCTACTGCACACGGCGCAGGGTCAGTACATTTCAGTGCAAATCGTAGGTGGGATGTTGCGTTCGGATCCTGCCCCGGGCTGGAGACCGCGCGGTCTGACCCCCGGGCCCAACTACAGCCCTGTGCGGGCCACGTGATCACGGGGGTCACCGGCCCACGCCCATTTATCAGGAGGTGACCCCTCCTAAGTCGAGGAGGATCTAACATCCATTTCCTGGGGCCGCAGTACCACAGGCCAGGGGTGTGACCGGCTAGGATGTCCTCGCACAGTCCCGGAGGCCGCGGGTCTGGGATCCGGGGGTCCACGGGGCGAATGCTCTGACCTGGTTGGGGGTCCTCAGTAGGGGTTCCAAAGGAAAGGGAGTAGACCGGTTTTGCTGTATCTCCTGTGAAGTCACTCACTCACACACTCACGCACACACACACACGCACACACACTCACGCACACACACCCTAGGCCTTCTCTCCCGGGAACAAAGGAAGGGTACACAGGAAGGTCACAGTCACCTGCCCTTTCCGCTCCGGCACCTGCAGTCCCAGCCCTGGAATCCAGACCCGCAGAGACCCCCCCCTGCAGGGGCCCGGCCTCCCCATGCAGGAAACCGCCAGGTGACAACTGGGTCTCGGCCCCTCCCACCCGAGGAGTGAGATCTCCGTGGAAATAAGAAAAGCTTCGAAGCAGGGAAACGTGCTTTCTCAGACAGGTTCCCTGCTTGCCGGGCAGGGGTGGGGGGGAGAGAGACCCAGCGAACAGGCAGCCGCAGGTGATCTGGGAGGGCTCTCTGGGGTCTGCAGCGCCCCCGGGAACCCAGAGGCCTGCCCGCAACGCAGGAACACTGTGCAGAGAGGAGCACGGAGCAACACGGGGTCTTCCCACAGGCCGGCCTTCTCCACCCTGCCCGGGCCACCCCTCCATCCGCCTCCCCCTGCTGTCTCTGTCCTCCTCCCTGTCTCTGTCTCTCCCGCTCTCCCCCCCGCTCCCCGCAGGCCCTCCGTCCTACAGGTAGCCAGTCTTACCACATTGTACTTCACTTTTCTGAATCTGTCTTTTCATCTATTAAATGATGGTCATAAAAATCTATCTGAGGGAACTTTTGTGAATACAAATGATAAAATGGAAGAAAAGCGTTCAGCACCGTGTTGGCGTGCGTAAGTCCTCGATAAAAGTGTCTAGTGCTTTCAAAGGGAGTGAGTTAATGTTGTCAGATCTGGAGAAACTTCCCCAGGGTGGGACTGCTGTTGAAAAACAAATATTTATTTTCCTCTTCAAATTCCAGCTCCCCAGCCCTTCACGTGAAAAATGAGCCGAAAAGCTAACCTTTCTGTGTCCTTGGTATCTGGTTACAGACCCGGGGTGGGTAAAGGCCAAGAGAAACCCGGTCTGAGAAGAGGGCCATCAGCAGCTGACCGTCCTCTGGACCTCTGACAGAGGGGATCGGGTTCCCCTGCTCCCTGAGCCCCGAGCCCGGGCACACAGAGCGTGCATTCATCCGGGCCGCCCCATCGGGCGCGCCGTCCAGGGCGCGTGGGCCCGGCCGGCTGACGTCAGCGCCCGCCTGGGAACGGGGGACACACCTGCTTCGAGGCGGTGCGTGCGCAGACCTTTTCTCCAAGGCCCAGTCCTGCGAGTCCGGGAACAAGAAAGTTGGCATCAGACCCCCCACGCTTGCGTTAGTGGGTGGGACCTGCCAGAGACGCGATTCAGGAAGGTCGCGGCTGAGCTCGGGACACGCTGCCTCCCGCCTCTGCCGGGAGCCCCAGTGCAGCTGAAAGGAGGCGGCCAGACGGACCTCTGGACAGGCCACGCTTTTCATCAGGAAACCGCTTTTCCACCAAGATGGCCTGATTCTAAAGCTCGAAGGTGACTGAGAGAGCGCGAGGGGGTAAAACACACCGTTGGGCCGAAAGCTCACGGAGGCTGTGGGATCGATGCCTAAAGCCCTTTGGCCTCCCGAGTGTCCGGTCAGGGAGCGCGGCATCGGAGAGGCCCACGGCGCCCTTCTGGAGAGGGCGGCGGACAGGGCTCCGTGCTGCTGGCGTGGACTCAGCTAGTGAGAGTCTGCTGAGAGCAAACAAGCTAATTCTAGAACTCGGGTGTCAGCAGGAAGGGCCTAACAAAACAGATTTGAGTCCTCTTTCATGTTACACACTCAGGGGCCGTGGTATGCTCTTTTGTGTTCTCTTTTCAAAGCTGCTGATGAAAACGTCAATAGCTGAGTTACCCTCCCAACTGGCCACACGTTCAGGTTCATTTCAGTCCAGGACGTCACCGTCCCCGGCTGTGCGGTGACCGCATTGGTGTCCCGGGGCTGCCCTAGCAAAGGACCATGGACTGGGCGGCTTAAAACAACAGAAACCGATTCCCTCCCAGTTCTGGAGGCCAAAGGTCTGGGTGTGGGCAGGGCTGCGCTGGCCGGAGGGGCCGAGGGGAGAGTCTGATCCCAGGCCTCCTCCCCAGGCTGGCCGCCAGGCCTCCTGCCCGCGGCTGCCCTGCCCCGGCATCTGCCCGGTCCCCCGCTCCGTGCGCTCTGCGGGGCTCGGCCGGTCCTCCCAGTGCGCTCTGCGGGGCTCGCCCTCGCATGGCGTTTCCTCTTCTCATAAGGGACTCAGCACACTGGGTTAGGGCCGCCCTAAGGGCCTCATCCTAACTTGACCATGTCCACCAAAACCCTACGGATGAGGTGACTTCCCAGGTACAGGGCTCAGGACTTGGGCGGGGGACGGGGGGACACAAGCAATTACACACGTGAAGTTTGAGGTATTTTTAAAAACAGACAGAACCAGTAGCTTTAAAAATAGCCATGCCCTGGGCCTCTTCCTCCTCCGTTTCCTTCCAGATTCTGTGTCTCCTGGAAGTTTCTTGCTCTTTCTCTGCTTGTTATCTGACACCCCGTAAACTTTAGTCTCCTGAAGGCACAGACAAGCATTTAGTGGATAACAATGGATCACCTTCTGCTTCCCACCAACACCAGCCTGGCCCTAGCTTCTAGGGCTTTCCATTTCCTGCTGTGCAGTTCCTGACACCATTTGCTGGAGGGCCAGCCTGTTCTCCCGAGTCCTACGTTCAGTGTCTTTCTCTGGCTGGTTCTTTCTAAGAGGACGCCTAGGGGCCAGTGGGCGCTGGGGGATGTGAGGGGAGAGGCCGGGTGTCGGGCAAGGGGGCTGCGTGGGGACAGCCAGCTGGAGGGGGTGGGGAGGGGGGGCTGGGAGTGGGAGGTTCAGCGTGTAAAGACTCAGAGTCTACTTTGTGGGGAGAGCAGACCCCCGCCGCTGACCACCCCTGGGTGTCGGATCCGGGTCCCAGGAGGGCCGGCGTCTGCCACCCTGCAGGCTGAGAATTCACCGGACAGAGCAAGGCGGCCACCGCTTGGCCTCAATGCCAAGCACAGGACGCAAAGCCAATAAATATTCATGTTGTCTATTACTGATACAATCTTCATTTGCATGTCACTCATTAGAAATGCCGGTAAGAAAAAAATGCTCCCAATGTAAAAAAAAGAAAAGAAAAGATTGCTTTTGTTGAAAATAAAGGGTTTTGTCTCGGTGGGAGACGAATCATGCACACTAATTTCAAGGATTTTCCTGTGATCCTGTTGAGGCCTTAGATGCGTGAGGGGGCGTGATGACACACGTAGCCATTTCAGACAAAGTCAGTGTCAAAAATGACACTCTGCAGTCTTTTTTTTTTTTCTTGAAAGCCAGAGATACGAGAGAAATTAATTCACAGAGACATCGAATGCTAAAAAAAAAAAAATTCAAGCAGTCAATAAACAAAGACTGGAGAATTAGACTCGTTTTCTCAGGTTGATAGGAAAACAAGTGAGGGGAACCCAGGGATCGGACACGCCACGAGTGAGTGTCTCTCCCAGAGCAATAGGAGAGTGACAGGCAGGGACAGAGTGAGAGGAGAGTTAAGTAATCTCATAGGATAATTATTAGAAAACCCCCCACCCGCCTGAGAGGTGGCTGAATATATTCTTCTATTCGAAATAGTGATAAAAACAGAAATAGCCAATCAGATAAAGCTGAGAAAATACCCATTCCGGGGGGACATGGACACTTCTTAAGGGCAGCACACACACAGACGACCTTCTCTGTCAGGCTGTCCTCTGCAGAGGTCCCTCCGGGCGGCGGTGCACCCTGAGGCAGCGTGCCCCCTCCTTGATGATCTTGCAGTGCTCCCTCGCCCTAATTTATGCATAGGGAGTGGCCTGCTCCAAGGTCTCTACTCAGCCACAGCCCAGGAGGCTGGGGGACAGCACGTCAGAGACGAGACCAAGTGGGAAGAGAGGCCATCGCAGACCCCCACGATGGTGAGGTAGAAGCTTTGCTCAAAGCAAGTCGGGAGCACCTTCGACTCAGTCTACACAATGTAAGGTCTGGATGGCACTTGAGAAGAAGCGAGTTGTGTTGTTGAGACATGTTAACTGTGTAAGAAAGAGCTTTAAAAAAAAACTCTGTATATATGTATTTTTAATTTTTAATGCTTATTTTTGAGAGACTGAGAGACAGAGTGCGAGCAGGGGAGGGGCACAGAGAGAGGGAGGCATGAGATCTGAAGCAGCTCCAGGCTCCAAGCTGTCAGCACAGAGCCCGACGGGGCTCGAACTCACGAACCGTGAGATCATGACCTGAGCTGAAGCCAGACGCTCAACTGACTGAGCCACCCTAGACGCCTCGTCTGTATATTAGTTTTTAAATAAAGTGTATGTGTTTAGAGTTTGAAAGGGTTTAAGGTTGATTTTTAAATGAAGTACATTTTAAAGGTTATTTGTAGATTTAAAACTTTACTTGCATTTAGTGTAGACGTAGACAGTGATTTTTATCTACTTTTGACATTGGGTTTTGACAGTATGTGACATATTCTCTGTTCAAAGACACACCTTGACAGAATTTGATGAGGGAGCCATTGGTATTTCAGATCATTTGTCTGAAAGGAAAAAAAATGTGATTTTGTTCATTGGTGTGTTTGGGTTTTGAAGGATAGTTTTTTTTATTTTTTTAATATTTATTTATTTTTGAGAGAGAGAGAGAGACAGAGACAGAGTGTGAGCGGGGGAGGGGCAGAGAGAGAGGGAGACACAGAATCTGAACCAGAATCCAGGCTCTGAGCTGTCAGCACAGAGCCCGACGTGGGGCTCGAACCCACCAACCGTGAGATCATGACCTGAGCCGAAGTCGATGCTCAACCAACGGAGCCACCCAGGCGCCCCAAGGACAGTTTTCCTGAAGGAGCTCAGAACCTGTTACGAGTCTCAGCTTCATGAGAAAAGGCGACG
Organism: Cryptoprocta ferox; assembly: GCA_028646485.1. NCBI lineage: Eukaryota > Metazoa > Chordata > Mammalia > Carnivora > Eupleridae > Cryptoprocta > Cryptoprocta ferox. The sequence goes on along the minus strand of CM053577.1, from coordinate 1,932,713 downwards.
GGACAGGATTCTTTCAGCTCATCTTACATTTCACTTCTGTCTCCCCCAGGGCTGTGCCGACAGGTGTGAGCGGGCATGGCGCCCGCACCGCCTCTGGCTGGGACCTCGCTCGCCAGCAAGCGCGCCACTCACGGGGGCTGTCGCTGTCCCTGCTCAGGGTGTCTTCCTCCAGGCCCCCGGGACGCTCCAGGCACTCACAATGCGTGTTTCCGTCTGAAGTTTGATTTCAGGCAAATAGTCTGAAGCGTGGACGTCTCACTCACCGACTTCTGTCCGTGTGTATCGTGGATGGAGGATGCATGACGTGCTGTCAAAAAGCCAGTGTTGGAAGCAGATAAAATTCATACTTGTGCTAAATGCAAATAAAGTTTTAAATCTACAGATGGGCCCAGCTGGTGTCCTGGAGCCCCCTCCGCCCTAGGCCTGGTGCCTTCCGGAAGCAGCGAAGGCACGGGGGAGGCCCAGCTTCCCAGGGGTTTGGGAGCGTCCGGAAGCCCCGTGAGTCCAGGCTTGGGGTCTCTGCCACATTTCCAGCCCCTCTGCCTAGCACAACTTGAACTTCCCGAGTGCTCTCACATGTAATCAAAAGTCTCCTTCACGAGTAGAGCGAGGATCCCACGTTGCGTGTGACGCTGGGCTGAGGTCACCAGAGCCTCCCCTGCCCTCGTGAGGCCCGCCTCCTGCAGGGGGCTGGCAGCCCCGGGCCTGGATGGCAGACAGTGTCCCTGTGGAACCCACAGGAAGGGACAGTGTTGTGTGGCCCCAGGGCTCTGACACAGCGACCTGTGACTGGGGTAGACCCAGGGGGTCACACGCCCAGGAAGGGCAGGTTGAATCTGAACGAGATCATCACCATCACAGTCTCCTTAGATCCCCCCCTTAACAAACGGTCACTGAAAGTTCCTTCACATTTTCCATAAGAATCAAGATCTCCTAAAGCATTAATTCATAACTTAAAGGCTCAGTCAGACGACTCAGCAATACGGAGCAGAGGCACATGGACACGGATGCCAGACACCAAGCCGGTGACAGGATCTGGCAACACGGAGCTCCCAAGACCCAATCCCCTGATGAGTCTCTAATGGGTCATAGAGCTGGGAGGCTGGGCAGGGTGCAAAATTAGATCGCTCCTTCCTCCAGCAATGTGAAGAGAGTGTTTAATTGAAGTTCCAACGATTATCCTCTCTTCCTTTAGCATTTAATCATCTGGACGCTTCCAAAGAGTGTCATTACAGGCAATCATTTCCCATTAGTTATTGTTCCCTATGTCCCTGCAATATGGCATTACTGCAGCCCATTTGCTCAGCTCAGAAGCCAGTGCAAAAAAAAGACTCACTGATTTTTAAGAACAAACAGTAATAGGAATCGGAGTAAAAAAAAAAAATCCTTTTCCATGGTCTCAAATCCCACGGGAGACGAAAACTAGTAGTTCTTCCTGTGTGCTGGGCCTGTGTGCCACGTGCTGCCGGCAAACCACGCTGTGCCCTCCCAAATGATGTCTCCCAGAAGACCTCCCTGGCATGCACACACATGCACACACACACCTACACATGCAAAATCACCACCATCACCACCACCACCAACACTATCACCACCACCACCACCACCACCACCACCACCACCACCACCATCACCACCACCACCATCACCACCACCACCACCACCACCACCATCACCACCACCACCACCATCACCACCATCACCACCATCACCACCATCAACACTATCACCACCACCACCACCACTGCCAATATCAGATATCAGCACCACCACCATCACCATCACTACTACCTAGGTTTGTTTTTTAATTCATTCATTCAGCACTGATTAAACTCTTCCTTACACACACCAGCCTTCTCCATTCATTCATTCAACATCAACTAAGCAGTCCTTGTAGGTACTCATCACTTTTCTAGGCCCTGGAGAGACAGAAATAAGTCATCCGTAACCTCTGTCCCAAGGATCTCACAGACTATAAGGGACACAGAAAAATAAACTTTGCTTCACGCTATAAATGAGATCCCTTCTCTGACAAGCAGGGTACGTAACGGAGGTCTACAAAAGAGCTTCAGCATTTAGATAAGGAGTGATGCCGACTGACTGAGAGGAACCAAGTCCAGCAAACTGAGGAACACCCCTCACCTCCACCCGCACTCCGGTTGCATTCCGGTGCCTCCACAGAACACTCATGCGGGGAGGTCTCATCACAGGGAAGATGCACATGTTGAGATCAGTGCTGCCCCGCGTGCGTTCCTCAGAAGCAGGGGCTTGCGAGGGGCTGCTCTTCACCAGGACTGGCCGCCGGGTCCTGGGGGGCTTACAGAATCTCCAACAATAAACAGCCTGTAGCTTATGACACATGCCCCCAGCAGCTAATGAAATACTCTCAGTCCGACCGTATCGGCATGAAATACCAGCGTCCTGAGCGCACTCGGCCCCCCGGCACCAGCTCTCACGGCTGCTGGGCAGGGGGCTCTGTGAGTTCTTTAATCGGGCGGCAGCAGAGACAGACAGGAAATGGATCTGCGGGCCAGTCTCCAGTGTCACGAACTTAGAGGCAGAGTATGTGTTAGTTGCGTACACTTTTTCAAAAAAGAGTGTCTCCTTTTGGGTCGTTGGTCAATAATGCTTTGCCTTTTATTGAAACCACTGCACACCCTCCGCTCGGCTGTCCTTCTGCGGTTGTGCCTGCTCACTGCAAACTGAGAGGCGTAGTGAAACTCCCTCAACTGGCTAAGAACAGTCTCAAAATGCTGGAATGCTCGCACGCAATGACCATGGCCCAGCAGGTGCCGGGAAATCAGAGCTTATCTCTCTAGGTGATTAAGCCAAGCTCTCGAAATGTTTCCCACACGAAACCCTCAACGCTACATTGCAAAACAGACGTGTGGAGATTGCCATGATATGTGGTCGGGTGAGAAAAACCGGTCGTGGGGCAGCATGAATTGCCTGAACCTATCTACATAAAACTCTGTGTGTGTGTGTGTGTGTGTGTGTGGGTGTGTGTAGGAAGAAGCTGGGAGGAAATTCAATAAAATGTTGGTGGTGCTGTCTTGCTGGCTGAGAACCGCGTGTGGGGAGGGAGAGTTCTTGGTCGATGACTGTTAAGAGTGAAGGATTTGGGACCAGAACAACCAGAGTTCGCATCCTTGTTCTGACGCTACTAGATTTCCTCCTTGACACTCACGCTCTCAACCTTGATCTTCTCGACTGTGAAATGGAAATAACATAACCACTTTATGTTAGGATTAAATGAGAAGTTCGCTACCATGTAATAAATACTCGATGATTGGTAGAACTTGAATTTTTTCTCTTTTGAAATAGATACACTTTTAGAAAAAGTGTTTTTGTTTTTTTAATCAGCAACACTTAAGGCTGAGGCTTGTCCTTTTCTGTTAAATACAGTGTGATCTAACCGCACTTATGACACCACAGGTCAAGCGGAAGGACACGCTTCCCAGAGTGCGGCACCGCAGACTTTTGTCTCGGCGTCGGCAGCAGAATGTAGGAAACAGAGTTGGTCTCTTCCCACCCTCGATGTCCACTGAGATGCAGCTCTGAGCTGCCTCGGTGAGTGTCTGGGTGGGGAGTGGGCTCCGGGAGATGACCCCGGCCTTGCATAAAGCTGCGCGTTAGATGCACTTATGGAGGACAGTTGGCTCTATCGGATGTGAAACACCCTGCAAGGAACAAAGAAGCTGACCTGCTAAGTGGGGGCTGGTTTGTAATGTCTGGTGACGGGGCTCTTCACCACACCCTTCCACCTCCACCCCATCACACCCTTCCACCTCCCCCGTCGGCAAGCCCACCTCTCGCGTCTGGAGGTGTGGGCTGCTTTCCTAGCTTCACGAACGGAAATGCGTCCAGGTGGTTGAAATGATGAATCCACGTGGACACGGCGCCTGCCAGACCACCCAGGGAGCACTGTCCCCCAGGAGTCTCCCCGATGACAACGCTGGGCACTCATCTCAGCTCGCGGGTTTACGGCAGACGGTGGGTCTCAGCACCCTGCGCAGTTTTGCTTCCTGCTGTGAGGTTCCCACCAACATAACAGGTCGCTCCCAAGCCCAGGCACCCCCGCAGCCCGCAGCCTGGACTCCCGTCCCTGCGCAGGACGGCTCCTCCCCCCCTGACTGCCCCTCCCCCTGCCGTGCCCAGGACACCCCTGCCTTTGGCTGGGATCCCTCTTCCCTGATCACTTCACCATCAAGCTCCACGGGCAACCTTCTTACGAGGAACCAAAAACTAACAGGTTTTGGTTTGATTTGATGGGCCCAGTTACCAATTTAGGCCACTTTTGAGGAACATTAGCCAGAAAATAAGAATCAGACCTTCCTTTCCAAGTGGACAGTTTGCTCCAAGGGCAGGCCCCCAGCTCCTGTTTGGTATGATACATACACTCACACGCAACATGCTCGTATCATATGTGTGTGTTGAATATACAGCATGTGTTTATATTAAAATACCGTTTTGGACACATTGTCATGAGTAGATAATAGACACCTATTGTCATTCATGTCACACACATCCATATTGTATGCATTAAATACACACATCGTACAATGCACGTCACAATGCGTGGAGCCGCTTACTAACTACCCCGCAGGGCCGAGGAGACGCGGCTTCGGGGTATCTGCTGGGCTAGTGGACTGGTCACTTCAGGAGACTCTCGTACTGGTTCTGACTTCTCTGCAAAGGAAGAGGCACCTGGCAGAGGGCGGGAAGGGGTGTCTGCACCAGAACAGAAATGGGACTCGGGAAGGAACATCCTCTCCTCTCCGCTAAGACCCAGGTTGTGAGCAGGGGGAGGTCAGGACAGAGGGCTTCGCACCCTGCCTCCATGTCATGGGGTAAAACATGACAAAGGCTTCAGTCTCTAGAGGGAAGAGGGGAAGGGGGCAGGGGCTGGGAATGCCCAGGGACCCGGTGGGGTCCGGGGACCTGATGGGCTGGCCCCCGCCAGGCCCCTCCCCGGCCAGTCCTGCCCAGTCTGCCCGGGGAGCGTCACCACTGGCAGAGTCCTGGCCACGGGCCCAGGGAGCAGGGCCAGGGCTCGGGCTCACCTCTGCCACCGCTCTTTCCCTGCCTCCTCCTCAGACACTGAAATGTGTCCTGAGCGTCCCCTGCGCTGGGACTGGGCACCAACGTCACTTAAAAACTTCACACTTTAAGTTATTTATAGCTTTTCATCACAGCCCTAAATAACAGAAAAAATTACCATGCATCAGAGTTATTTGAAGCCACAAAAATGTTCTCTCAGCATTTTTTATTTGCAGTGAGGCCTTCAGACTCCGAAGCCCAAGTCCTGTGTGGTTTGTGTCCCTCGGGGGGGAGGGGGCTGGTTTCCTCCGGGGATCTGTTCTCTTTCCCCCGCGTCCCGGGGGCCCTGGCTCCCTGAGACCCTTCCTGAGGTAGCCTCACAGCTCCCCGAACAGATAAAATACCAGTTGCTCAAACTAGAATGATCTCTGGCCAGGTAGTATGAATTCCATTTTTCCCCAAGTGAACTGTGGGGTTATGTTTCTGATTATAAAGACGCTAGCAGTACATAAAGCATAAGCATTGTTCCTGTGCCGACAATTTTTATTTGAATTTTTTTAAGTTTATTTATTTATTTTGAGAGAAAGAGAAAGCACGAGCAGGTGAGAGGCAGAGAGAGACGGAGAGAGAGAGAGTACTAAGCAGGTTCCGCACTGTCTGTGCAGAGCCTGACGTGGGGCTTGAACCTGTGAAACATGAGATCATGACCTGAGCCGATGTCAGTTGCTTAACCGACTGCGCCACCCAGGTGCCCCATTTGAATTTTTTTTTAAGTAACATTAGTACATGGTTCAAAATTTAGAGCTACCCTGTGCTGACAGCTCAGAGCCTGGAGACTGCTTCGGATTCAGTGTCTCCCTCGATCTCTGTCCCTTTCCTACTCATGCTCTGTCTCTTTCTCTTAAAAATAAATAAATGTTAAAAATTAAAAAAAACAACAACTGTAGAGCCACCAAGGGGTCACGGTGCAGTTTCCTTCTCTGGATGCAACCAGGGCACCAGCTTCTGGCACATCTTTCGAGAGCTGTTCCCACGCGCACACAGAGACACGCTCACGTGACTTCGAAAGAAGGAAATGAGAGCCGCAAACACCCTGGCCGCGTGGGGATGACAGCGCTAACGTGGAGCGGTCAGCCCCGGGCTTGTCCGCTTCTAGCACGGCCATGTATCCACAGGCCACTCTGCCCCAGCTGCAGTGGAGACTCAGGGCCGTGGGGACCAGCCGCCAGCCCGCGAGGGGGACAGCCCGGACCTCGTCTACCCCAACTCAACTGGGTCTTGTTTACTTCGCTCAGGTACGAGAGCACATTATTTTTCATTTTTCCACTCATTTTGAGATACCCTGGTGAATATCATCTTGTTAACAGTCTGTTCAACCTTCAGAACTACCCCCAAGATTACTAGAAATCACCTTGTTTTCTTCTCTGTCCTTTTTTCTGCCCCAGTTCAGACTCCCTGGGGTTGGTTCCAAAGTGTGCAGGTCCGTACAACACCATAAAGGCAGCATCCAAGTGAGTAGAACCAAAGCAGAACCAAAAAGGAATTCTAAACTTGACCCCAAAGACGCTAATGGACACATATTCTATGAGAAAAAGATACACGTGTACCAATGAACGTGAACCAATCGCGCTCACAAGCAGAAAACAGAGGGATGGCAGAAGCGTAATGCTGAGTCAAAGAGCAGGTCCCCGAAATGTGCACAGGAGGTCGCCTTTTACAGACGGGACCAGATGGGTCAGGACGCACAGAATACGCAGCGCGTTCTAGAGAAAAGCCAGAAGCAGCCGTCGGAGGACAAGGACCAGGGAGGGGCTGGCGTGAGGGTCCCCGGGACGACCACCTGCTGTTCGATGAGCTAGGTGATAATAACACAGTCGTTCACCGTCACATTATATTTTTCAAAAACAAATTTTAAAAGAAAAAAATAAATAAGGACGCAACACCGGGCATCAGAGAGAGATTCCATACAATCCACAGAGAAAAGTCGGCCAAGGGGCCAGACAGACGAGCACAGACAGATGACGACATGAATGGGTTAAAATTGCTCTGAAGTTTTTCAATATCTCACTCTCCAGATATTTGGGTCACCATCCGTTTTTCTATCACAGAAAACTTGAATATTGAGCCACCGTTTCTTCAGGGCTGTTCGATCAATAAATCTCAGTACTGTTTCATTGCCTCGGGATCTTATACGTGTAATTTCCTGTCTGACTCTGGACATTAGAGAATTTGATCAAATGAATAAGAATTATCCATATGGGTATTTAAACATTTTCCCTGGATTCAAGTCAAACGTTCCTTTGGGTCAGAAAATGTTCACGACATTGTTGACGCGGGCAGAACCAGCCGGTGAAGACCCCGGTGTGGGAGGACCGGCCCCCCCGTGTTGTGGGGGTGTCACGCCCGCGTGACGTCTCTACCCCCTGTGCCTCAGGCAATGATTCCCAGGCTCAGAGGTTTACGTTTCCCCTTAAAACCGACACCGGTAATTCAATAAACAACAACGACATGATAATTTAGAGAAGAAAAATGCACATCTGACTGGGTTTGCTAAGGCACGCCGTGACGCCATGACCCCTTCTGTTGTGGGATCCCGTCACAGTAAGAGTGGAGGAATCGGCCACTTCCTTCCAGGTGACGTGGGGAGGAGAGCTCAACGAAGCCCCCACAGTGGACGTGGTTTTGCCGAAATTTGAACAGGCTCGTCAGTCATTGCTGTGTTTTGGGGCTCCCTGGGGACGGGCTGGTGGGGGATGGTGAGGGGCCAGCGGTGGCCCGGCCACCCCGCTCTGCACACACGATTTGCTTCGGGGCCACTGTCTTCTTGGAGCGATTCAGAGTTCTTGTTTGGCGTCTTTATCATTTAGCTCCTGAGTTCGCGGGAGAGCAGGGCGCTCCTGCCCCGGCCCCTCTGTGGTGACCTCTGTGAAGGTCACTTGTCTTCCAGGAAAAGAGACAGACGCCATGGCCACCAGCACTCTGAGCAGGGTCCCACCCACACCTCGTCCCCCTCTCCCTTTCTGTCTGTCTTTCTCTCCCAAGGACTGGATGGTTCAACTTGTCCTTGGAGGGCGGAGGGAGGAAGGTTAGACCAGGGACGCGGCTGCTCTGGAAACGTGTTGGCAAAGTTGAATCATTTATCTTGAAGAGGAACCGAGCCTCCCATGTCCTCCTCACGATGGACAAGGGCTGCCAGCCGAGCCAAACACACAGTGCATTGAAGGCCTGTGAGGACACCACGACCACACCGGTTCCGTCCGCCAAAACAAGTCACATGACCAAAGCCAAAGTCTGTAGCGGGGCCCTGCCTGCTGCCCCGAGGTGGGGGCATCTGCTGAAGCCGCTCCGTATCACCCGAGGCCTGTCCGTCTATCACAGAAACTCCCCACCCATCACGGAACGTTGAGCGTTTCCACACGGGGGCATTACCCCATGGAATTGATGAAGAGAATGTGTGAGAGCCACGCATCTCCCTCATAAACACACGAGCACATGGACAACATCTTTACTTGGCAACTGAAGAGGAAATCAGAGATCCCGGAACAAGCACAAACTCCAGAGGAAGTTTTCGAAGATCAGAGGGGCCTTTGGGAAACCGGATGTACACGTTTGTGAACCTCGCCTTCTCTTCGGTCATGCCTCCAGACGTGGCGGCAGGGGTCACACCTCTAATCACGTTCCACCGAGAGAAATCACACCAGAAAACCCCACATCGCATTGGATCCTTGCCTTGTTTTTAAGAAGCCTTAGTCACAATTGCAGTGAAAACCTAAAGTTTGCCAACGATGTGAGAAAAATAACTGTACTTGCCTCTCTTCCGGTTTTATTTTTCAAGACAGTGTCCCAAGCCAAAACTGCTTATGCTATTTATTTTAAATTTGGGGTGCCCGCTTTAAGCCAATTCACATTAAGTGGATAATGAGGGCTTTCTGAATAGAGGTACGGGGCTTGAGCTCTGAGACCAGGCGATTTTTAGGTTCAAATGCAGTGTTTTGTGACATTCGGCGCATTATCTAACTGTCCGTGGCTGAGTTCTCTCACCCACTCCTCACTGAAGCCAGCAATTGAGGTAATATGTTCAAAGCAAACATAATCTGTAGCGTGTAGAGGCCCCCAGTAAGGAGAGGTGTCACTATCAAGATTACTGGGCCACCTTAGGCTGCATTTGAAATTGTACTTATTCTCTTTATAATCTTAGGTATTATTTTAGGTTGCCTAATTGTAGTAAAGTTCACACAAGTAAATTAAGCAAATGTGCTGAACTAAAACAAGCTACATGTTTCGGAGGACACGTCCACCTGTTCTGGGATCTATTATAGATTCTACAAGAAGAGGAGGATGGAAACTCAGAAGAATATAGTATCTATGCAAAAAATTAACATGCACTGAAGGGATATAATTAACTATACTCAGATGGTTCCTGCGCGGTGGGGCATAAACTCGTGTGCTCAGCAACACTTTAAGAAGGATCAGGTGCTGTAGAGACAAAATGTGATGCTCTAACTCCCATCTATACACACATACAGGACCCTCCCCAGCCTGCTCTGTGCTCCACTCAGCCTCCAGCCCCCTCTGCGTGCGCATAGCAGAGGCACCGTTGTGGGGGAACAGATGCTGTGGTTGAAAAAAGAGAAAGAAAAAAGAAAGGAAGGAAGCAAGGAGAAAAGGAAGGATGGAGAAAGGCAAGGAGTGAGGGAGGAGCACGGAGGCACAGAAGGAAGAAAGAGCTCACTGCTTCTTAAAATGTATTATGGCAAAGACATCATGATATAGCTGGTGTTTTTCATTATTTGGAACCAAATAAATTAGTCAAAGTGTGAAGGCTCGTCACTACAGCAGGTGACTGTCAACACTTCTCGGGGAGAGAAAACGCGTTTGGAAGTCACGCGAGCGCACAGCCAGGGAGGACGGAGAAGACGTTCTTCTGGACTGAGAAATCAGCATAAGCTACCAAGTATGTAGTAAAATCCCTGTGTCAGGAGAGAAAACCAATTCTTTTTCTCTTGTTTGCAGGAGGCCGTCTGAACAAAGCCACGGAGATGTGGGGGGGGGGGCACATGTGTAGGTGGAGTTGCAAGTGATGGGTGTTGCCAACGTGCATAATGCTAGATGGAAAGGAATAGAAAATGAGGTGGAGAAGAGAGCAAAGGTCAAGCCACAAGAACGTTGCACATCATCTTAGTGGACTGCAACGGTACCATGAGGTCAGTGTGAAAACGTGGGGTGAGGACCGGCCCTCTCTGAACTGGAGGAGAGCTACGCTCCCCTCCCCTGGAAAGTGCACATTTGTGTGCTCACCCACGCGCACGATGGCCAGGATACAAACGTAGATGTTCAGACGGCCACGAGTTAACCAGCAGCTCACGAGTTTCACCGGGTGCAGGGCAGTGGGGAAACAGCTCACCAAGCCTCTCACTCGAGTCAGAGGGCGGAAGTTGAGCTGGGATGGGAAAATTGGGGGAAGGACCTCAAGATGGCCAACCCCCCCCCACACACACACACACAACCACCGCCAGGACAATGGAGGACGCCCGCCATCCCCCGCCACCAGGCGCTCCATGACTTCAGACTACATAAAAGAGGAAAAACAGGAAACACCCAGGGCTTAAGCTGCAGCTCAGAGGAAACACAAACCATCGTAAGTGGAATGAGGTCAGAGAAGTGCCATCTACACTTGTCAGAACAACAGAAGGGCTGCACAGAGCAGATAAGAAATACCGTGGAGGCGGGGAAAACCAGACCCGCAAACGGGAGAGAAGAAAGAAAACTAGAGGAAGCCCCGGTCTGGAAGATGCAAATCGAGGAACAGAAGGAAATCCCCTACCTGGGCTTCCTAATTTAAGAGGATTGACGGTCATGACTGGGAGAGAGCGGTGAGGCGGAGCCATGACCGACAGCAGGAAGGAAAGGAATAGTGACAGACGACAGGCCTGTGCCCAGATGGCAATGGTGCTGCAGTGGCGGGAGACTGGACGAGAAGGGGAGGGGCCACGGTCACGCGGAAAGGCGGAATTGGCCAGATGGAGACTCTGAGCAAAGACGCGCTTATGAAACACGATGGGGATGCGTGCTGTACGGGGACGAAGGCCTGGCGTCCCTCCTCACTCTCTCCCTTTGTCCTCAGAGACGTCTCTGGCCGCCTGCTGTTTGCTTCCTTCCTGACTCATCTTCCTCTGCCTGTCTATTAAATGCTGGGATTCCTGAACCTTGTTCCTACTAATCCGTCTCTTCGCATCCTGTCCTCCCTCCTGGGGAAATCTCGTCTCTGACCAGCCTCCCAGTGAGCCTTTAAGTGAAGCTGAATTTCCTATTCTTGTCTCTAGCCACCCCTCCTCCATGCGCTTGGCATCTGTCCTTGCAAGAGCGGCTCAGCCCTTCCACTTGGACCTCATAACTCAAGTTCACAAAAGGAATACGTTTCACCACCCCCTTACGGTCACCTTCTGGGGTCTCCTTGCTGGCCTGTCATGAACCGGTTCTGCCGGCCACACTGGCCTCATCCCCAGTCCATGCTCAGCACGTGCTTGGTACCCCCTGGGTGCCCCTGGATTCACCCATTTCTCTCCATCGGACTGCCGCCCCTCTTGTCCAAGCTCCCCACGCCGCTCACGCCTCCTCAAGGACACTGACCACCCTCCCGACTCCACGTGGCCATGCTGCCTTCTGAGCCAGCGGGTGCTCCAGCCAGAGTGACAGTGGGGCCTCCCTTCCTAACTTTGACCCAGCTGTCCCGCCACGCTCTTGGGGCGGGAAGGCCCCATACACCAACTTGCAATGGCCCCAGGGATTCTTCCAAGGTCAGAACACATCCCAAGACAATCCAGTCAAGATTATTTAAACGAAATTCTGAGACTTTTAAAAACATCTCAAGGAAGCAGACTTTGCTTTCCCCCTGGCCAAGAAAACCGAGCTGTACCCAGATGGCCATTCTGGAACAAGCCTGCAGCCTCCCGCCTTCCTCAGGAAGGGAGACCCTGCCTCCGAACAGGGCCCTTGCCAAGAGCCAGAGCCCCGAGCTGGAGACACAAACCAGGTCACAGTGTTTCAGCCTGGATCGAGCCTCCCTGATGTTTATTTAGTGACACGGGCCAGTAATCTCACCCACTTTGTCTTCCTACCAACTCAATTCAGGTTTTCTGTGAAATAAAGCAAAAACATCCTGTTACAATCACCATTGCCCTCTTAGCAAAAACTCTCTAGGAGTGTCCCATTAGTCCTTGTTCTTAGAATAAGACACAAAAATTGTTGATAAGGTCTCCATGGCCCTGACCGTACCGGTTCACCTTCCAGTTGCGTCTCAAATGTCTCTGCACTTTGCTCTCTGCTCTGCAACTACACACAGCTTATTGCAGGTCCCCAGCCTCCTGTTACCGTATTCCTTCATACGGTAACAACCGTGCGCCTAGTTCTTTGTCGGGGACGCTCTCACTCACCCATCACCTCCCAGGTGACCCATCTTTTCCGCCAGGGAGCGGGGGCTAAGTTAGATTCCTGTTGCGTGTGATATAGAGTTGTGGTCCTTCCCTTCAAGACACCTTCCACAGCTGGTAACTGAATATCGCTTAGTGCGACTATTTGATGGTCTGCCTCCCGCACTAGATGGCAAACTGTGGGAGTCACTGGGCGTATCTGCTTGTTCACAGGTGCACCCCCAGCACCTACCACAGCAGCACATAGTAGGTGCTGAAAAGTGCCTGTTGGTGCGCAGATGGACAGACAGATAGATGATAAGATGGACGGACAGACGGATGGATGGATGGACAGACGGATAGATGAATGGGTGGATGGATGGATAAATTGTCAATTAACTCTGGAGGTGGGAGTCAGAAACAAGAACAGGGAGAGGTTTCTGGCCTGAATTACTAAGTGGAGATGGTAGCTTTAACTGAGTTAGAGGAGGAGAAACTGGGCAAGGACATAGTCTTTGCATGTTATTATCTTTTTTTTTTTTAATTTATTTTTTTTTGAGAGATAGAGACAGCGCGAACGGGGGAGGGTCAGAGAGAGAGGGAGATACAGAATCCGAAGCAGGCTCCAGGCTCTAAGCTAGCTGTCAGCACAGAGCCAGATGCGGGGCTCGAACCCACGAACCGCGAGATCATGACCTGAGCCGAAGCCGGACGCTTAACCGACTGAGCCACCCAGGCGCCCCTGCATGTTATTATCTTAATAGCAGGTGGAAGGGCGCCTGGGTGGCTCAGTTGGTTAAGTGTCCAACTCTTCATCTTGGCTCAGATCATGATCCCACAGTTTGTGAGTTCAAGCCCCACATCAGGCTCTGTGCTGATGGCGTGGACCCTGCTTGGGATTCTGTCTCTCTTTCTCTCTGCCCCGCCCCCATTTGTGTGTGCGCTCACACTCTCGCTCTCTTTCTCAAAATAAATAAATAATAATAACTTTAAAAATAAATAAATAAATAGTGGGAGGGAAGAACCAGCAAAATTGAAGCTTGCAGATCCAGCCCATGTTCCTCACAACCAGCAAGTGAAATGTGTTGTATCAGACACAGTCAAGTAAGAAACATTCGGACAATTTCAACCAGCCACTGTCTTTGTTCCACAAACTCTGTAGATCGCCTCCATATGCGTCTTAATCCCAAAGCTGCCTCTGTCCTGTGAGCACGGGCTGGCTCCTGTCACTGGGTCTTCCAGCTTCAAAACATTTCATTCGGTTCCGACCGTCATTGGTGACACTTTCCTGTGCTCAGGGCAGAGATAATTCTATATAATAAAGACAGTGTGAAAACCTAGCATGGCTGCCAATAAGCAGCTAAAAAGAGTGTTTTTGCTCAAGACTGAAACAAACAAACTGTGAAACTCGGGCATTGTCAAGGCTGAGCGGGACCCCACGGACCTTAAGATGGACTGTCTTGCAGAGTGAAGATGCAATTCGAAAATAAGACACCAAGGCCTAATTATAGTCAGTGGTGTTTACACTGTAACCTTAATTCAAACGGTTTACTTTCCCTTAGCAACACCTTTGCAGCCTATTGTTTCTGGTTATTTAGAAACAAGTGACTACAAAGACAGATTATGTCAAATATTTCATACAATGAGAAAATTGTTTTTTTATGTGAATTTTTCCATGATTGAAACTTTTTCCGGTAGGATTTTCATCTTGGTTATGGTGTTTTTAAATAGGAAACACAAAGTATTATGTGATTCACCATTTTTTAATGTTTATTTATTTTGAGACAGAGAGAGAGAGAAAGAGAGAGAAAGAGAGAAGGAGGCACAGAAAGAGGGAGACGCCCAGAATCCCAAGCAGGCTCTGAACTGTCTGTGCAGAGCCCAGCACGGGCCTTGATACCACAGACCCTGAGATCATGACCTGAGCTGAAATCAAGAGTCAGACACTTCACTGACGGCGCCCCCCAGGCGCCCCGATGCACCGTTACTCTTCACTACAGTTCACACTTACGTTAAACACAGACATAGAAAGTACGGGTCTTTGACACATTTTACAAAATGAATAAAGGAAAACAGAAAAACAATTCTTTCAAATAATCCAGTCACTGTAATTAATTGTAATCAGCATAGTTGCATCAGGGTCTCAAATACTGACCCTCCAACTCACCTCAATAGGCTCCCCTTAGAAACCACGCATTTAAACCGAGGGGGGAAACCTCCAGTGAGTGAAAATTTATACGGGAAAGTATTTAGGTTGCAGCACAGGGAATGGAAAGCGCTCATCTGGCCACAGAAGGGGAGGGACACCAGGACCGCGCGCAGGGGCCTCGGGGGAAGGGAGGCTGAGGAGCAGGGGAAGGACAGCAGGCAGCCAGGGTTTCAGCTCCCAGCGGGGCCCCCCAGGGGCCCCCAGACGCCCTTCTTCCTCAGTAACAGGCCCGGCCACTGACAGTATTTTAGCAGAGCGCGCAGCTCCCTGGGAAGGAAGACCAGTGTCCCAGCCCCCCTTGCTCCTGAGGACGGTGGCGTGGATCGTAAAGGGCTGGGACACGTCCTGGGGGGGGTCGGGGGGACGCACCCCCCTCCTCGCCTTCTTCTTTTCTCCCACTGGCTCCCTGCAGCGTTGGCTCCAGCTTGTGCGATCCTTGCGATCCTTTAGACCAAGAGATGGACGCTACTCCGAGATCATCTGAGCGGTGGGTGAGAAGGAGCCCGCGCCGACCAGAGCTTCCCGCCAACATGGCCGCTCTGGGGGGCTTACGTGTGAGTGTGAGTGTGTGTGTGTGTGTGTGCGTGCGCGCACGCCAGCTGTAGCCACACCCGACCCCAACACGTGACTGAGCCCCAGAGCATACGGGAGTCCTGACGAGCTGGGCGCCCAGGCCCTCTGTGGGAACGGGCCCAGGACTCTGAGCAGGTGCTCCTCAACTTGCTCCTGAGCGACGTGGTGGACGGGCTGAGATGTACGTATGCGTGTGAACACACACGCGACCGCACCATACACACGTGCGAACACAAAAGCGTGTGTGTGAGCACATCTGTATGAAGCAGGTCCACACGCGCATGTGAACACACATACGTGCACACAAGCACGCATCCATGTGAACACGCGCGCGCACACGTGTGCGCGCGCGCGTGTATACATGTTGCTCTTTACACCGAGTCATCGTGACCCTAAGCACGAAGGTGACAAACGCCTGGTCGTTCCGAGGGACCAGGTTTCATGACTAGCAAAGTCTCACCAAGAGTCGGAGGCAAACCGCGGAGACCGGAGCCCTCCCAGTTTTAACGCGACCGAGCGTTTTCAGAGAAAGCGAAGGCAGCCGCTTACAGGGAGTGTGTGCGCGCAACGCCGATTCTAAACACCCAGGCGCGGGCAAGACAGCTACTGCCCCCGTCCCGGGCCGCGCGCGGGAGCCTCGCCGACCACAAGCAGCGAGGCGGACGGCGGTGACGCAGTCACCGAGCGGGGGGAGCCCGGGGAGGCAGCTCCGTCCCGCCCGTCCTGGCGGGACCCGCACGAGCCGGGCGGAAGTCACAACGCGTCCGGCGGGATGCGCGCACGCACAGGAAAGAGTGCTGGGTATCGATCGTGACTCGTAGCTGTGCTTCCCGCCCTTCACCGGAAAGGCTTGTCTTACACACACACATGCAGGCACGCACACGTACACGCACAGGAGTGCATACAGAAACAGGCACACGCGGGCGCACAAAGGTGCGCACACACACGCACACACAGACACACACACACGGGGCACACACACACGGCACACACAGGCACACACAGGTGCACACACAGACACACACAAGCACACACACGGAGCACAGACACACATACATGGCACATGGGCACACACAGGCACGCACACAGAGCACACACACACAGACACACAGGCACGCACACACGGACACACACAGGCACACGCACAGACACACAAAGGGCACACACACAGGCACACACAGACACACACAGGGCCCACACACAGGCACACAGGCACACACACAGACACACAGGCACACACACACATGCACAGGGCACACACACAGACACACATACAGGACACACACAGGGCACACACACACACACAAGGCACACACACAGACACACACACATGGAGCACACACACAGACACATACATGGCACACACAGGCGCACACACAGAGCACACACACACAGATACATACAGGGCACACATAGGCACACACACAGGCACACACAGGGCACACACACGGGGCACACACAGACACATGGCACGCACAGGCACACACACACAGACACACACAGGCACACACATACACAGGCACATGCACAGACACGCACAGGGCGCACACACAGGCACACACAGACACACATACAGACACACACAGGCACACACACAGACATGCACAGACATACAGACACACACAGGGCACACACACAGACACACAGGCACACAGACAAGCCCAGGGCACACACACAGGGCACACACACAGGCACACACAGGCACACACACACAGGCGTGCATCTGAGAGCCAGCTGCTCTACACTGGCCGGCCTGGCCACTGCCCCCTCCTCCCACACACTCTTCCCCGGATCTAAAAATACACTTCCTGGTATCAGCGCAGGGAGGAGTCCGGTCCGAGTTTCGAGGATCCGGGGTGAAGGGGCCATTGTCTGGCCTTGGAAATCTTCCCGAGACAGACACACACCTGTTCGCTTTTTTCCAGACGTGCCGGGCCCGGGGCTCGCTGGCTGCTGGCGGCGACGCTTCGTTCACACTTCAGAGAGGAGCGTGCTTCTGCCGCCGTGGGCGCGCGTCTGTCCACACCGACTGAGCCTGTTGGTCTAATCAGCTCTCGTGCCTTCTACATCCAAGCAGATGCCTTCTTTTCAGAGACTTGCCTCAGGAAGTGGCTCGCGGCTGCCACGCACGCGTCCCAAGCTCGCAGCACGTTGGAACCCCCCTTCGGGGCCTGCCCTCAGGGCGGCTCGTGAGAGCCCCACGTAACCCAGTCTTGCTTCCGGATTTCCCCCCAAGACTACGTTGCCCAGCGTCATCATTCACTTTACCCAGCATGTCCAAACATCCTCTGCCCGTTTGCAGAAGGGAACTCCGGGTTCGGAGTCACGGTGTGACAGCGCGGGGGAGGGTGGCGGGCAAGGAGACAGACTTGTGTCTGGCACACAGTGCCCTGGCCACACGGACGAAGTAGGACAAACGCTGGGGGAGGTTTCAGAAGAACTTGCAAACGTTTCTGAGCGGAGGCCTAATCGTCCCGACGAGTGTGTGGCCTCGCAAGGTGATGGGTGGTTTGGGGGCCGTGCGGACACCACACGCGGCTCTGAACCTGCCGCCGTTCTGATCCGCACACGATGCCTCCCAGCCCAGCCCGAGGAGGCCCCTCGGGCCCCTCCCGCTGCGCCCCGCAGGGGCAGGTTCCCGCGCCCCTTCCCCACTCTCCCCAGCTTGACGACCTCGCCTTTGTCACCACTCCAGTGCTGCTGGGGGTCTTCTGAGCAAAGGGTGACCCTCTCTTGCGCAGTCTGCATGGAGCCCGGGGGGGGGAGGCGACCCCTGAGCGGAGAGCCGGTGGGGGGTGCCGGGGGATGGGAGAACCAGCCAGCGCGGACGGCCCTGGTGACCCTCGGCCTGGCCCCGCCGGGTCCTCCTCCTCTGCGGGGGGCCGCACGCCAGGAGCACCCTGGCCGCCATCTGACAGAGGGCAAAACGCAGTCTTCCCCGGAGCCTTCGGCGCCCCTGTGCCCTCTGACCCCGTAGCCGACTTGGCTGATGCTGCTCCGGGCCCGGAGGTCCCCCCGACACCCCACGAGCCCGCCCCCCACCTCTCCTGGAGAAGGGAAAGGACACACCTGTGGGGCGTGGCACGTGCTCGAGTGTGCTCGCACGTGTGCACGTGTGTGCACGTTAGGGGGGGGCCAGCGGGCACGGTCTGTTGCTCGTGGTGGACGCAGGTGGCCTCTGGGTCAGTCCGCACCCTCCTCGGACACCAGGCAGAGACGGCAGCGCGGCGGCTCCCGGAAGCAGAGTCCTGGGCGCGTCAAGGCCGTCCCAGTCACACCTGCGCGCACACGCCCGGGACGCCTGCCGCCCTGGGGAAGGGTCCTCACAGCTACCTCTGGACCTAGCGTTCCACACACACCCGAGACACACACTCATGTGCGTACACATACACGCACATACACCACACGTGTGCACACACCTTCACCCACACCCTCATGCACATGCACACACCCACATTAACACACATGTTCACACACATGTGCACACCCTCACACACATACACATGCACACACAATCACACGTGTTCACACACACCATCACATATGCATAACATGCCTTCCACTATCAGCACATGCTCTCACACACAACTACATGAGTACATACTATCATCATACACATATGTTCACACACAATCCTGTACACACCACCACATACACACATACACACAAACCATCACAGAGCACATACAAACGCCACTATCACAGACACACACACACACATACACACACACACACACACATGCTGCCATCACGTGCACCATCACACTCCCAGACCGCTGTCGAACGGCCAGGCCCTGTCTGCCAGTGGCACACCCAGCCCTCCACACGCCCGTGGTGACGGGACGCCGCTGTCGGGTCCTGCCTGTTCGGGAGCCACATTTCAGTGGCTCCGTCGTGAGGTTTTCCGGCAGGAACATCTCTCTCGCTCAGCAGAGGTGCTCTGGCTGCGTATTTCTGGGCTCCTCCAGGGAGGGGTGAACGAGGCACATAAACCCCCAAATTTGGCCACTTCTCCAATCTCGGAGGCAGACAGCGGGACGTCAGTCGTGTCCTCCTGCCACGGCCCCGGGGCCCTCGCCACATGGTGGGCAGGGGGTCCCCAAACTCGTCATGGCCACCGGGTCCCTCTGCTCAGCACCGTGGAAGGAGCGGAAAAGTCAACGCTGCCAACACGAAAGTCGCCGTGAACTCCAAAGTCGGTCCCAGCGGCTCTGTCCTGCGCGTGTTCTCACCAGCGCACCCAGCGCGGACCCGAAGCCAAACCCGGAGGCTTCCCAGGTGGCCCTTCGAATTGCGACGTGAAGGGAAGAAGGCATTTCCCTGCCTATAGCGTTGAGGTTTCCTTCCCGCCCGAGTCCTCTACGGTGCTCCCAGAGGAGCATGCGCCCTCGGACCACTGGCCGTCCTCCCACACCCACAGCCCGGTGTGAGCCGCCCGGCCCGGCCCGGCCTGGGTTAACGGAAACCCCGAGCAGCCTTGCCCGGAAGGGGAAGTAGGCCTCCAAGTGCCATGCGGATAAAATCCCCGGAAGCCGTGCAGAGCCGGGCCGGGGGTTTCAGACACAAACGCCGTCTGGCGCCCGAGCGCTCATAAAATGAATGCGATATTTCAAATGATTACCTGGTTGTGGGATGGTCTGACGGGGATTTATCGCTTAACTCGCTGGTGCTGACCTCGATGTGAGCACAAAAGCACATCTGTGGTTCTGAGAGGAAATCACGCGAGAAGCAGTTAATAAAATGCAGCAGGGACCTGAAACCCGGTGTCTGCAAGCACCTACTGCGCGTCGGGAGCATGTGGAACCCCGAGGAGTCAGCGATCACACGGCGCGGTCGGTGCCCCAGGGGAGGACAGCCCGCTTGGGAAGCTGCGGTCACCGGCCACGGCCTGCGTCCACCGCGGGGACGCCATCGGAGCGATGCTGGTGGCGCCGAGCCCCCGCGAGCGCCCCCCGCTGGCTCCACGGCCCGGGACTGGGGGTGGACAGCGGTCGTGTGCTGGGGTCACGCGGGACGCCGGGCGCCGTCCTCCATCAGTCACTGGGAGTCCGTCCTCTGTCCCGAATCCTTGCAGAATTGTTTTTTCTAGACACAGACTGTCAAACCGGGTTTTCCTTCTCCTTCTGGAACTTACTATTTTAAAAGTACTTGTTACAGAACGAGCTTGAGGTGCCTTCACAAAATACTCAGACCGTGCGCCGAGAGGACCGCGTGTACGGTCACAGCCCTGGAGGCCACGAGTCCCGGGTCCGGATGCCGGCTGACTCGGTCCCTGGAGAGGACGCGCCGATGGCCACCCCCTTCTTTCTGCCGTCGGGGACACGGGGACACGGGGACACAGCCACTCCTCGGCGTCTCCCTTTGTAAGGACGGCCACCCAGAGGCCTCACTCGACCTTCATGTCTACCTTCGGGCCCCCCCAAACCCAGCCACCGCGGGGGATAGAGCCTCCGCATAGGAATGTGGGGACACAAACCTTTAGTCCACAAAACCCGCGCAGAGCGAGCCACGTTTTTCCAGGTCTGAGTTAAAGAATCCCTCCGAGATGCCGGACGGGGGCCCCGCACCACACCTCCTCCGAACTTGTCGATTTTAATCTGGGCGTATCGTCTGTGGCGACAATGTTACCATTGTTCGGCGTTTCACATTTTCACCAAGGGATGTGTTTATACGTTTTGTCTCCTTCACGGCTCACAGCAGTCCTGGGCACTTCCTCCTTCCTGGGCTTTCTGACCCGAGACCGAGGTGGCGAGTGCATTTCCCAGCGCTCTTCGGCGCTGGGGCCGGGACCCGAACCCAGGGGTTCGGATCCCGCTCCTTCTGCCTGGAGGTTTGGCCACATGTATCAGAAATACCGCAGTGTCGCAGGGGTGGAGGCTGAGATTCTGCGACCTGCTTGTGAGCCCTGATCCGAGAGCCACCCGGAGTCGGGCAGGCTTCTGCCCTTCACCTCTCCCTGCTCTTCCGTCTCCCCCCTGCATGGCCGGGGACCACCCCATGCCTGCATGCCTGCCTTGCCAGGGTCTGGCCGGAAAAGTGCCGGCTTCCTGATTAACAAAGACTCCAAATTCCTGCCGCATTCCCGAAGGATGAGACAACACGGCCCCACCGACAGGCCGGGCCGGGCAGGTTGCAGTGACAACGGTTCACGGGGCTCCTGCCGGAGCCCATGTCCTTCCGCCATCTCAGCCCGCACCGGTGGGGCCACGGTGAGCATCCAGGCCACAGATGGGCCACCAGGCCGCGCCGGGTCCTCGGCCGCGTCAAACCACACTGTTTCTTCCAGGAGTCTGCTCAGCGACTCAGACCTCCCGTGTCCCACATCTTCCACCTCCGTGGTCTTCCTGGGGCCCCGTCCACATCATGGCTTCCACGCCGTCCGCAGGCTGATTTCGCCCCAAACCACACGCCTGCGGTCCACACCTCTCTCGTAGCCTCCGCGCTGCCTCCCGGAGCATCTGAGAGGCTGGATCCCTGACCCCACCCGGCAGGCGTGCTGCCCCTGCAGCCCCTCGGACCCTCCCCCGGAGGGCGTGCTCCCCCTGCAGCCCCCCTGACCCCATCATGCTCTGCTCTTAGATCGTGCCATTCAGGGAGAGAGCAGAGCCAGAGAGTGGAGGACCCAGGCTGGGATCAAATTAACACCATCAAAATATCAGGTCACGATCTCACAGTTCGTGGGTTCGAGCCCCGCATCGGACTCTGTGCTGACAGCTTGGAGCCTGGAGCCTCCTTCAGATTCTGTGTCTCCCTGTCTCTCTGCCCCTCCCCTGCTCATGCTGTCTCTCTCCCTGTCTCAAAAAAAAAAAAAAAAAAACCATTAAAAAACATTTTTTAAAAACCGCCCCTTAGCCCGTCCACACACCGATATTCTGCAGCCTGAACCGAGGACATTGTTCCAAGACAAATGAGCCAGAACAAAGCGGCAAATGCTGTCTGACTCTACTCCTAGGAAGGACCCAGAGGAGTCAGGGCCGGAGACACAGAAAGAAGAGTGGGGGTCAGGGCTGGGCGACGGGGAAGGGGAGTCAGCAGTGCTTACAAGTGACAGAGGTCACCTGGGAGGAAGGAGGAGGAGTCCTGCCCCGGGACAGCCACACAGCCGTGCGAACGGACCCGGTCCGGCCCAGCTGTGCCCGTGAGAACCGCCACCGCCATAAACTCAGTGTTGTGTGCACCCCCCACGGCAGAGTTGCCACGTGCACCCACACTGGGCAGTCCCTGGGCCCCCCTACACCTCCGTCCAGTCCTGCCCTGCGCTCGCCCTCCGGGCCCCCTCCCATTGCTTCACCCCCAATCCGCCGCCGGCCATTGGGGTGAGCTCCATCTCCAGGTCACAGGCTGCCTCTCCTGACGCGGGCGCCCTTCTCCGCTGTCCTGGACCAGACTCCCCGGGCCCGTGTCCGATCGGGACCTCGTGCGCACGCTGCCGTTTCCATGGCATCCTGGCTCTGCAGAAATACACAGACCGCAGCTGCCATCATCCCTCTGTCCCCTGTCCCCTCCCCAAACCTCTTTGCTGTGCCCAGGTGGGGCTTCGGGGTGTGGGGGTGAGGGCAGGGCTTGAGTGTCATGCTCAAGGACTTGATTAACATGCCAACATCCGCTCTGTGGCTGCAAAGGGCACTCGTGGGTGTTGTTGCAGCAGAAGGAGACTTAAACTGTATCCGCTTGTTTATTCTGGAAACAACTGTTTATCTCATGCTCGGAGGCTGAATTGTTACTTTGCTTCAGCAGATTTTGTCTCAGACCAGCGCTTTGTCCTGGGCCCCCAAACGGCCAAGCTCAGTAGTTCGGAAGGACGGTTCCTCACTGACTGTTGAGGCCCCGCAGGCTGGACTGCTTCAGGGCGGAAGAAGCAGACAGACAGCAGGGAGCCTCGGCCCCGGGGGACAGGGTCTCTGCGGTCACGTTCCCGTGGACTTGGCCTTTCTTACTGTTTCCAGAGACGCAACTTTTCCCAGAAATCTGCATTCATGCTTGTGGCTTCCTGTGTGGCCTTCCCCACCCCACCCTCCCCTGCCCTCGCTCCCCACCCCACTCTCCCCTCCCCTTACCTTAGGAACAACCTAATGTAGGAGCTCAGTCGTTTGTCGTCCTTTGTCGTTCTCCAGTCGGCCTGCTCGTGTGCTCACACCGCTGTCCCGTGGGGCTGCCCGCACATAACTGAGGATGACGTGGATCTGGAGGAAGGCCAGGTCCTGGCCTCGGGGTTCGCAGGAGATGGGGAGACCCAGGAGCAGCGGTAAGTCAAGGGCACTGAGAGCGGTGTTCGCCCCCAGGGAAATGCAGGCAAAAGCTGAACGCCTGACCCGGGGACGCACGTGTCCAGTTGAATTTCCAAACACAAGGGGACGGCTGTCTGGCTGACCTGAGGCCCTGACAAGGCCAGAGTGGACAAACATCGTCACCGTCCCCAGGCTCAGCCCCCCCTTCCGCATCCCCTCAGGCTGGAGTGGAAGAGACTGAAGCCGGGTCAGACAAGAAGTTGCCCTCTTGGGCACATTTTTCAAAAATGGCACGCTTTCCAGAAAACGTTTTCAAGGGACTGTGTTGTCATGACAACTGTGAAGGAGGCAGAGGGAGGGCCGCCCTGCAGAGCCACCCCTCTGTCTCGGCTGGACAGCTCCCAGCTTGGTGCCCTTGCAGCAGGGTCCCCAGGGCCCTGGGGCCAGCGGGAAGGGGGAGCACGGAGACTTGGAGCAGATGTGCTTTCTCCTGTCCCCCCACGGTGAGCCGGCCTGGGGCTCCCGTGTCCACAGAGAAAGGGCCGGCAGGGACGGGCAGAATGGAGACTCACCGTCACTGAGCACCGGCCTGACGAATAAACCGGGAGGCCAGGAGCCTCCACCCGCCTCGGAAGGAGCCAGGGCCAGGCCTCGCTAACTGCTGTGAAGGCATGCTGAGCCTCCCTGCCGGCATCACTCGGGGTCCAGCGAGCTGTCTGGGTCCCCCCAGCCTAAGACACGTGAGCACCAGGGACTGACCCAGGAGGGCCGCCTGGCTAGGAATCAATCCCAGGCTGTCTCCCCTCGGTCTTGTCTGCCAACGTGTGTGGCCCTCTCTCCTGTGGACATGGCAGGAGGAGACGCAGTGACCACAGCCCCAGGTGCAGAAGGCTGACCTCGACCCTCTCCTAAGGGATGGAGTGTAAGGCACCGGCCACAGACGCCTTAGATGTTTAAGATCCGCAGGTCCTGGGCCTGTGCCTGGGATGCCTGAACACCCAGACATGCTCCACGGGGCCGTGACCGTGCAGGACTCACGCCCGTGCCCCGGGATCAGCCGCCGGTCCCCCCGCACCCACGACCTTCTAATCATAATGTTAAGAGGCACAGACGGGGAGCCTACTCCAGAGGCCGCACACCCTCACACCCACCTGAGACAGAAGAACCCTCAGAGCCGCAGCCTCACCTCACTGGCTCTTCCTTGGGATGCGCCGGGCAGTGTGCAGCTGGCAATGGGCTTCCCCCGCTGAAACACGGCTCCCCCAGCTCTGAAGAATGTCCTATCGTCCTGCTCACTGTCCCACAAGTGCAGGTGGCATGGAGCCATGACCTTTCACCCTGGCCCTGGCTCAGGTGTAGCCTGAAATGTGACTCCAACTCTGAAGAGGCCAGAAAGGACCCCCAGGAGGCCTTGGGTGTGAGCTGTTCTCATCTCAGAAGAAACAGAGACAGCAGCAGACACAAAGGGTGCCATCTGCAGGGCTGAATGCCAGGGACCCCACCCTTGGGGTCCCTGTACCTTCTCTCATGCACCCGGCTCAGTCAGAGCACTGCACCAGACGAGTCCGGGTCTCCACATCAGGGGCACAGACAGGCCACACCCCAAAACAATTTCCTTGTGAGGGAGCCTCCCCTCCGATCCAGGCTGGAAGCGCTCATGCTGGCAACCTCGGGCAAGGCGGGGGGGCTCTGAACTGTGCCCTCCTGGTCAAAGCATTGTCTAAAAGTACGAGAACCTTCCAAGTTTTCCACAGAGTCCTGGAAGGATTAGAAACATGAGTTTAATACAATAAGAGAATCATGCAGAATTTCTAGTAAACATTTAAGGAGCCCCATGAATGAGTCAGACATTCTATACAGAAACTGTATGCAACCAAGGGACGTGGGTCCTGTGGTCCCAATGAGCACATCAGAACACTCCATGTCTGAAGTCAATGACAATGGTCCAGGGCCACGTGGAGGTGGCTACGGAAGGACCGTTTCTCCAGTAGAGGCTGAGCAGCATTTACAGTCCCAAGTTGATCAGCCCAGTCCTCCACTGCTCTTCAGAGCTAAATAACAAAACCCACGTTGCTGCTCAGAGTGGGAGAAAATCCAGATGTGGGGGATTACGGCAATCATGGGTCTGCTCAGATACCCCAGGTCATGTCAAAATAACCTCATAGATACAAGGCCAGCTGGCCAGAGTTTTAGCGGCTTTCCATCTCCATTCCATCATGAAGCCTAACATAGAATTCTCATTCTCCATTTAGTGTGGAGATGTGATGTGCTAGTCAAATTTCAGGCACTGTAATCTGTCTGCTATTATCATCACCATCATCATCACATAATCACCATCACCATCATCACTGTCATCACCATCACCACCATCTCCACCATCATCACCATCACCATCACCACCATCTCCACCATCATCACCATCACCATCATCACCACCACCACCATCATCTTCACCACCATCATCATCATCACCACCATCCTCTTCCTCCTCATCACCATCATTGCTATCACCATCATCAGCACCATCATCACCATCACCATCATCATCATCATCACCAACCATCATCATATCATCACTTAAGAAGGGACTGCAAGACTTTCCAGTGCCCTCTCACTCACCATATCTCATATTTCCTTCTTTGCCATGGCGGTCTTCCTACATAAATGAAATGCTCACGCTGCAGAAGAAGAAGAAGAAGAAGAAGAAGAAGAAGAAGAGGAAGAAGAAGAGGAAGAAGAGGAAGAGGAAGAAGAAGAAGAAGAAAAAGAAGAAGGAGAAGGAGAAGAACAGAAAGAAAAAGAAGAGGAAGAAGAGGAAGAAGAAGAAGAAGAAGAAAAAGAAGAAGAAGAAGAAGAAGAAGAAGGAGAAGAAGAAGGAGAAGAAGAAGGAGAAGAAGAAAAAGAAGGAGAAGAAGAAGGAGAAGAAAAACAAGCCTTAGCAGATACAATGTACTGACTCTCAATTCTGAGAGGCTCGAAGCACTCAGTCACTAAAGGGAAGCCCATTCAACAGTTGATATTCAACATTGACTATTTTTCTGACACTTCCCTATCTCTGGGGGGTTAGTGTCCAGTGTAACACAGAGAAGCTAACGTACAACCGGTCAGTCAGGGAATAACCCATTATTCGAAATTAACCATGACATTCAGATCAGAGTCTGTTTATGCAGCTCTCTGGGGGGCCGTGGCATTATGGCGTGCTCTGGTATTACAGACCTCGACCCCAAGGGTAGGGTTGCATTACAGTGAATGTTCCATCTAGCCTACCACAGGTAGGAGAATAAAATTAACCATGAAAATAAATGAATCTGCCCTGTCTCAGATTTTCAGGGAGAAGAAAATGAAAGAACCCCAGACACAGAGGTTCCAACTGGATTGGAAAAGAACCTGGAAAACAGCAAAGCAGCTGCTCTTCCTTTCATCCATCCATCCATTCATTATTTTCACACATGTACATGTCTTCCATATGTCAGGACTATGGAAACAAAAGGGGCAAGACAGAGGGCTAGCTCTCCCTATGGGGACAGTCTGAGGGGTAGGGAGGGACAGATAGGCACATGACACTTGTAATTCCAAATAAAATAGTAGTAAGAGCTTATTGAGCTTTAAAGTTTGCTCCCAGCTCTATCCTAAGGACTTTATTTAGAATACCTCTATTTAGAATACCTCATTTAATCCTCATAAGGTGGGAAGTGTCATTAGACACACCGTACGGTGAGGAACAAGGTAAGCGAGATGTGGTAACAGGACCTTCGCTGCATTTCTAGGGGCTGAATTCAATCCCAGGGTGCCTGGATCCAGCACCCAACTTCCTCCCCCACAGCATCCTGTCTACATAGCAAGTGTGTTTCTCAATTCGATCATTTCCGGTGTGACTTATTGAACTCTGCATGGTTCAGGGGTGCACGAAAGAGCCGTGGTCCCTGGCCTCAGTCTGCTTACAGCTGTGATCTAAAGAACTTCCGGAGACGAGGGTGTGCATCCTAGAAGAGGACCAGGCCTCCGCCTTCACCAGAACCCCCTCTAGCACTGCCTGGGTCATGTGCCAAGCCTCCGCTTGACTCTGTTCAGATTTAGAAGATTTGGGGTTTAGGGGAGACTCCTCTTACTCACAATCAGACTTCTCCAGAGAAAGACAAATACTGCGTGATTTCACTCGTATGTGGAATTTAAGAAACAAAACATATGGACACAGCCAGCGGAAGGGAAGGAAAAATAAAATAAGATAAAAACAGAGAGGGAGAAAAAACACAAGAGATTCTTAACAATACAGAACAAAACAGGGTTGATGGAGGGAGGTGGGTGGGGGATGGGCTAGGTGGGGGATGGGCACTGAGGAGGGCACTTGTCGGGATGAGCACTGGGTGTTATACGTGAGTGATGAACCACTACATTCTACGCCTGAAGCCAAGACTACACTGCTTGTTAACTAACCTGAATTTAAATAAAATCTTGGAAGAAATAAAAGAGAGAGAAAACAATTAGGGTTATCCATTTGGAGGCAAACGCGAGTGGGAAAAAAATTCATCCCTTTGGTGAAAGGGAAATTTCCCTGTAATCTCTCCTTTTGGTTCTTCCTAGCTCCGCCTCCAGGCCGCCACAGACTCTCTGTTCCTTCTCTCGTGTGATAACTGCGGAAACCTTTGGGAACAGTTCTGAGATTTCTTACACACCCTTTCGTCTCTTCTCCGTGATAAACATCAGACGCGCCCACCCCCGTTCTTCTAAGACGTGGCGTCAGGGTCTTTATCAGCGTGGCCAGCCCCTGAGGATGAACTTGAACTCAGTGATGTTCCTGTAAAATGTCGTTACGAACTTGGTCCAAGGCTATTTGGGGGGAGGCAGGGACGCACAGGTAAAACATTGTGTGCATTTGCTTACGGACCTTTTCTGGGGAAGCCTGGCTTAACAAGGTCCCTGGCCTTTGAGAACCACGCCTGGAAAAGGAGGGGAGGATTCCATCGAATAGTCCAGCTGTTGCCTGATTGCTGTACAAGGCTTGGCCCTGTACTGACCCCAAAGGAAGCGAAGTTTGCACTCGTGTCAAGCAGTATTTTTAATGACCCCGGGGCAGGCGGTGGGGTCATGCTGCCCCTGTTCAAAGCCCAGCGTGTCATTCCTTCATCTCTCCATGCCTGAGCTCCCTCCTTCTGAAGAATTAAATGAGTTGTGTATGTGTATGTTTGATATATATATATATATATCTTTATTGCACACCCACACCCACACACGTATTTAACGCTGGCATCAGTGCTTCGTTAACAGTCAACAGTCCACGGAGACTTGCTGTCCCTGTTCTAGCAGAGTCCTTCTGAATTTCCATCAGTGAAGACCCCCGACCTTGCTGCCTCGCCGGGTGGTGTTCTGTGCGGTTCATGCTCTGACCTCCACCGCTCGCGCCCACATTTAATTTCATCCCGTTGGCATCAGCTCACGGCTCCAGTCTTGGCCGCCATGTTCAGTCGTGATTTGTCGTTCAAGTACTGAGATCCCTTGAAGATCCACGAAACTGGAAAGCATGCATTCTCCACCTTTATTCAAAGATCACATTTCCCTGAGGCTTACGCGTACTCTTCCATATTGTGAAGTTTCAGGGTAAGGGTACAACGGGGGGTGGGGGGTGTTCGTCCCCCCGCAAAATGCGTATTAAGTCAGTGCTACCTTTCACATCTGAGAACACCTTACAGATGAGAAAGCACAGTGAGTGACAGCACCCATCAGGCCGGCCGAAGGTTCTATCCGATGACATTTCTCCAGAGCGGTGGTTCTCAACCTTGGCTGTGCATGGAACCGCCTGATGGCTACCAGTAAAAAGACACTGGTGCCCACGGTCCACTCCGAGGAGGCTCTGGTTCACGGGACCCGGACGTTCACAAGACTGCCCGGGGGGGCTGGTGTGACGCCCTCTGCACACAGGCAGCGCCTCCCCTGCCCCGCTCGCTTCCTCCGCGGCGCGTCTAGCCACCCCAGGGGCCTGCCGTCGGGATCCCTGTGAGCCTGGCCCCTTGTCCGTGGGGGACACAAGTGTGTTTCCAGCAAGATGCCTTTTTTTGTCCATAGAAAGCGCTCGGTGTGTGCTGCCCGGACGGACCCGCGGTGACTTCTACCCACTCCCGGCCTCCTCGGACGACGGTCTGCTCACCCAGATCCGTGTCTCCTACGCTCCCGCCGTCCCATGGCTGCGGGACTGCAGGCTTTGCTCACGTTTTCACTTTATTTCAGCCGGAAACGAGCAGAGGCGGCGGCCGTGGGGCGCAGGGAGGAAACCCGGAGCTGGGCTCTGCCGAGCCGCCTGCTACTGCCAGGTGGGGGCCTTTAGGGGGACCCCTGCCCTGGGGACCTCATCTGCAAATATTAACCAGGCAGGAAAGACCCTGCAGCCCGAACCGTCCCATCTCACAGTCTGTGCCGCGGCTCGTCACCCCCTTACGGGCTTCACAGGGCCTGCGAGTTTGCACGAAGGAAGTGACGTCAAACGTGGCGCTGTGCCCTCGACGGAGGCGGCGGCCGTTTCCGGAAACGCAGGCGAGGCCCCGGAGAGCGCCCGGTCATGTTCGGGGCAGCAAGGCTGGTGGGGGACAAAAGGCGAGAGCCCTCGCCGCCGCGTGTCCGCCTGTTCCGTCCCCAACGGCGGCTGACACACAGCGACCCAACCCCTCCTGCTGCGCAGCGACGGCAAGGGGACGGCGCGGCCCGCTCACCGGGCGGAATCACAAAGCCCCCCCACGTCATCACGGCAGCCCCGGAACCGCCGCCCGTGCGCCGCGACGTTCTGCGGGACGTCCCGTCTCCAGACGCGGCGGCCCGAAAGTCACCAGCACCGGTGCCCAGGCGCCTGCACCGCATGGAACCATGTTCCTGCCGCCCCCGCGTTCAGGCCCGCTCCCGCCCGGCCCCGAGTTCGGGGCCCGCTCCCGCTCCCGCCCGGCCCCGAGTTCGGGGCCCGCTCCCGCTCCCGCTCCCGCCCGGCCCCGAGTTCGGGGCCCGCTCCCGCCCGGCCCCGAGTTCGGGGCCCGCTCCCGCCCCGCCCGCCCCCGTGTTCGGGGCCTGCTCTCGCCCGGCCTGCTCTTTACCAAAACCAAGTCTCCAGCTTGTCAGATGCGGGGACCAGGAGCGTCAAGGGGCGGCCGGGGCTGGTGACGCCCGGAGCCTCGCCCGGCCACGTGTGACCGGAAGGTAAAGTTGCATCCCGACCACATCCTCTGCTGACGGGGACCGACGTGATGGCACTGCATCCACACGTCATTTGTCACGTCAGTGGGAACCTGGCTCAGTAAACATAGAGAACTTTTCTGAGTACGGAAGCTGCAGTAGCTGGGCAAACAGGGGTGCGGCGAGGCGGGCAGCCCGGGCCTCCACCCCCGACCCCCGCCTGAGGCTGCGCACCTGCTCCGCCTGCGGGCCACCTGCGCACCCCTCCCTCCCCTCTCCTGCCAGGCGTGAGTTTTTCAGTGTGGTTATTCACAGACTTTTCCTCAAAGCAAAGATTGCAGAGAAATTCTCATCCTGCTGAGGACACGTTTGATAGATCAGAGTATGTTCCCTGTTTATGAACACGATTCCTCTTGCTTAGACTCACACACACACACACACACACATGCACAGAGCACAGCGGTCCCTGTCGGACTCTGCACGTCTCCCCCACACCATCACCCTCACTTTTCACCTGTAAACAGTAAGTTCATTTGACTTGGCCTCGCGCCCAAGCCCGGCTCGAACTGGGAAGAGTGGGGTAAAGGGCCCTCCTGTCCCGTCCCTCCTGCCCCATCCTTCCGTGGCTCCAGGAGAAAAGTTGCGAGTCGAAGGCCTACGTCTTCCCTCTCCCCTCTCCCCCGCAGAGCCCCTGCTCTGGAGAGCCTGCTGGAGCCCTGGGCAGCGGGGAGCACCTTCCCATCCCCCCACCCCCACTTCAGTCCCCAGAGCCCCAGAGAAGGGACATCCCTCCTTCCTTCCCCCTGCAGGCGCCCAGAGCAGTAACGGCAGGTGGTGGTCAGTGAGCGCCTTGCACCACGTGCGTGTGTGGTCTCACATGTAGACCCATCCACACTCGTCAACAACAGGGTGAGAGGCGTCCTGTGCACAGACAGGGACACTGAGGCTCAGGTGCCTTGCAGGTTTGGGCATCAGGACTCTGCCCGGGGCCAGCGACCTCCCAGTCTCCGTGTTCAGCCGCAGCAGCCCCACACTTCCCCACTGCGGCCCCCTTGGGACCCTTTGTGATCAGCTTCTCAAAGGTCCCTGGACCAAGTGTGGGTGTGGCCTTCTCCCTGCAGGGATTGCTTTTAAAGAGCTATTCTTGCCTGGAGGCCAGGCAGCCAGTCTCCGCTCACAGCAATTAAAGCGGACTCTACGTCCTTAGCATATGAATCAAGTCGCCTGCAGGCTTGGCCTCACCAGCAGTCTGTGCACCCGGTGGGCCCCTTCCCCCCCAGAGCCCCGAGGCCCAGGCAGCAGGAGCTGCTCCTCGTCCCCCCTGGATCCTGGGTTCCAGGAGGATGAGCTTCTGGTTCGTCAGGCTCACAGAGGACTGCAACCGTGCACCATCCAAAACAGGCCCGGGGTCAGCGCCAGCCAGGAGCAACATGCTGTTGATGGAATATCCGGAAAACGCAGGGGCCTTCCCGGTCCCTGACACCTCAGATTCCAAACTGCAGAGGCCCTGGGGAAGGGTTCGGGCATTCACGAGGGTGGTGAGGCTGGAGGAACGTTCTAGTGAACGCAGCACCTCTCGGGGTGCCCTCTCCGGCTGCAACTCCGTCACTGGTGCTTCTGTGTGTCATTTCTTGGGGATCAAGAAACTTCATCTTTGCCGTTGCTCCAGGAATACAGATGCGCGGACGGTGTTTCACAAAGTGACTGAGTGTGTCCTGAAATGTGCGGCCAGGCGCCTGCGGGGTCAGAAAGCCTTGCGCTCCCTGGCGGGAAGCCTGGGCCTCGCTGGTCGTCAGTCCCTGCACCTGGATGTGCGCAGAAGAAGGGAGGGACGGTCTAGCTGCCAGGTTATCTTACTGTAAGCTGACCCTTGGCCTCAGTCTTAAATACCTCCTTCGGGAGAAGCACCGAGCAGACAGGCTGGGGTTTCTGCGGCCGAGTGTGCAGACTCGCAGAGGCTGTTCCAATCATGGCCCTGGGGCCTGGGACGTGTGCCTCGGACACGGGCCGTCCCCGCCTGCCAGGGACCCCGTGAAGCGAGCCTCACCTTCTACCGGAAGGTCCTCACGCCACCATTAAGTGGGCATCGGAAAGCCCTTTGTGGGGATGTCGAGGTGCCAGAGTCCGGGCGGAGCCCGCTGTCACCGTCACGTACCTCGGCGCATGGTTGGCTCAGCGGATAACCGGGCACGACAACTGTGCTCTCAGCGGCCCACGGTGCATGCTGAGGAACCCAGAAATCCTCGCTGGTGACCTAACCACCTCCTGTCTGTCCAAGGACCGCAAACCCCATGGGGGCTGCTACTGCCGGCGTCCAGCACCTTCTGCAGGACAGGAGGTCGGCCAGTGTGGCCGGAGGCCGGGGCCCCTCTCTCCTCCTGAGGGATACAGTCTCCGAATGGGGGAGACCGCTCCCCTCGGGGGTGCCTAGCAGCCCTGCCCCGGCTGTGCCCCACGCTGACCCACGGCACAGTTCGGACACCGCAGCCGGTTTCCAGCTGTGTCCACGGACTCTGAAGAAGCCCGAGAGGACCGGCCAGGTCACCGCGGGAGCCCCGCATCAGCTCTGGGGACCGCGTCCCCTACCGAGGCCGGAAGTCCCCAAGCAGGAGCAGAGGAATGAGAAGTAACGGGCAGGGGACCCCGTCTGAATGATTTGGGCAAGGCTAACGCAGAATGAGGAGGGAAGACTCGGTGAAGACTCGAAGGGAGCACCGCCTTCCACGCGGCGGGGGAGAGAGAGCGAGGGAGACGCTGCTGGAGGCGACATTAGCTTTCCTTTCCCCTGCCTCCTGGCCCGCGGCACTAACGAGCAACTCTGTAAGGACTGGTGGTCTTCCTGGCCCCCGGTGGGAAAGTCCTAGTGAGGAGGGGCAGGTTAGAAACGGGACCACCGAGCTTGGTGGCCAGGCCGGGTGCCCAGGGGTCCACGGAGCACCTGCCCCGGGTGAGGTCAGGGTCAGGGTCGGGGTCACGGCGGGAGACAGGGCCCCGGGGGGCCTTCCTGTTGGTGATGTCGCAGCAACTGACGCCTGCACAATGGCATTGGCAGGAGAGGAGGTCACCGCTCGGGCAGGGCTGTTCCGGAGCGCCGCTGGCCAGGGGGCCCCCAGAGGCGAGAGAGCGCTGAGGAACAGCTGTGACCTTGGCATCCAGCTGTCTGCACGCTTCGAGTGCGCTCGAGGAACGTGGTGCTTTCAGTCGGGACGCAGTTCCGGGTTGTGTGAAGGAGCTGGCGGGTCTGGGAGGAGCGAACCCATCTGCTCCTCGAGAGAATGCAGGACCCCTCCCCTAGCGGCTTCCAGGGAGACTGAGTCAGCAGCCCCAGCGAGGACAGGGCAGAGGCGTGGAGAGAGGGGTGAGCTCCAACGGAGGAGTGGACCTCGGGGGCAGGAGTGTGGGGAGCGGTCACTAGAAGGGGTTCTGGCTCCTCACACCCTCTCTGAGCACCTGCTGGGGGTGGAGCCCTGCACTAGGGGGTCCTGGGAGGACAAGGAAACAGATGTCTGTGTGTGACTAGACCAGCGTGGAGCCCGTGGGCCCAGGTTCCCAGGACCAAGAAGCCATGAGCCTGGAGGTAGGATCGGGAAGCATCTAGAACACAAGCCTCCTATTGCCGCCCTCCACCAGCCCGCTTTAAACACATAAATCCTGAGAAATACTTGGAAGGGCACTAGTGTCCCACGTACAGAAGACCGGGCTCAGGCCCCCCCTGGGTTCACGGGGACGGTGTGAGCCACAGGCTTGGAGATGCAGGGACGCATCCGGGCTGCCTGCGCTCGTCGGTTCGGCCGGAGACCGAGCACGTCCACACGACAGTCAGAGCTGCTCCCTCACCGAGTCTTCGAGGAGCAGGCGGGTTCTGTGCAGGGGCTGCAGGGGGGCCTCGGGAGGGATCCGGGTGACGGGGGAGGGGCCGCGGGTGCGGCGCCGCAGCTCAAGCTGCAAACTGCTCAGTGGCGCCCAGAGTGAAGGTAAAACACCGGAAGATTTCCCGGCCATGCTGTTTGACATCATGATCCACAGACTAAAGGTGTTCCCCGCAACAAATTTGGTCAAAATCTGCCAGGTCCCTCCAAAGCCGTTTGGGAAAAGGAAATTCTTAATAATTTTGTTTTATTAGATACACGGGAAATATGGGTTTGATTAACAAAATACTTAGTGATCATTCCAAACGGTACTTCTGATGGGTACCGAGTTTAGCACCCTTGGGAGCTGCCCCAGGTCAGGAGGGACTCAGGGGTGCGGCCCAGGATTCCTGCTGACGACGGCCACACCGGAGGTCCTGTCTTTTGGAACCAGCAGCGGTTTGCACTGGTCAGCAGCAAACACATCGGGGTGTGTTCCCCCGGCCGCTGGGCAGGGACCGAGGACAGGAGCGCCTTGTTTCTTGTTTGCCCAGGAGGCCAAGGCCCACGGCGGGGCTTCCTCTCTAACAACTCTCCCATGCAAGCTTCTCCAGCGCCCGGCGCAGACCCTCCCTCCGGGCACCGCCGTGGGTGGGGACGTGTGTCCGGCAGTCACCGCATACAAGCCGCCTGGAGGAAGAGGGTCCTCTGGCGTCCAGCCCGCTGTCCCCGCCCAGAGACAACCGCTGTGCGGTCGCGTGCAGTCCCCTCGGCGCGGGTCCCCCGCTAGCAGGACGCTTCTGAACACGGAAAACCAGGCGTGCACATCACTGTGCTAAGGGGCCACCTCCGGCTGCTCTTGCCCGACCCGAGACACACGGAGCATACGCTGTCTGTCCATCCTGAGAGGGCGTCCACGCTGGCTGGCCGGCCCGCCAGGTGTGATGCAGCTGGAGGGATTCGTGGTTGGCAAGAGCGAGCCCGCGGGGGGAGGGGACCGTTACAGCTGTCCTTTCTCCGCAGGATGAGAGCAGAGAGCCGCCTCGAGGTCTACGCACTCGTGTGGAGTCCCCGGGGAGCCCTCTGCTCAGGACGCAGGAGATTCCAGAAGGAAAGGCTGGACCCCCATGAGCCCAGCGCATGCCTGTCCCTCCTGGTGTCCCCGTAAAGACCCGAGACTTCGCATCTGAGCGGGAGAGTCTGTGCGCCTTTACGGCACATCCACACGGCACACCCGCGTAACGTCATAGCGAGGCAGTTGGCCCCTCGCTTGGTGACGTCGGGGGACAGGAGTCTTTGATGTCAGAGGAGGGTCTCCGCAGCCCCTGGGTTCCACGCCTGGAGTTGGGCTCCCATGAAACACTCCTCTGCTGCAGATGAAGAGGACCGCGTCCCGGCCAGGGCTCCATGCGTCCCTGGATCGTCTTCGGTTCCCTCTCTTCCGGGCACCGCGCACCATGGGGGCATTTCACGCCATCGAGTGTGGCCATGTGCCCTCACTTGCAGCCCCAGGTCCCGACCCCACAGGTCAGAAAACAGGAAAAGCCATGGTCGGGCACCAGGCGTGTTGTCCCCCTTAGTGGGATTGCTTTGCACAAGGATCGCAAAGGTGTAGCTACAGGCGGGGTGATCTGGGGACCTCACAGCCGCTGTCACCAGATGCGGGTGTTTCTGCAAACCTGCCTTCATTGATCGGTAAACCACCCACCAGATTTCCTGGGTCAACAGCCAATCAGGGAGGGGCCTTAGCTGTGACTTGTGAGGATATTTTGCTCAGCAGGGAGGAGGTGGGGGTGGCTGCCTGGAGGGCTGGTCCCCTGGATCGCACCCTGACACTTCTCGTGTGTCTTGTTAGGGGGTAAATGGCTTGTCTGCTCTGAGTCAGGCCTGCTTCCCAGCCTCTGTTGGTGCCTGGTCTCATCCGAGCGCAGGCTCCGGGACCCCCCCGCCCCCTCGGCGGTCTGTCCGCATGACCCCGGAATAGATTTCAGGACCCACAACAGACTGCCTGCAGCTGGCAGTCACGACGTGCTCCTGAGGCTGCGGGGGCACGAGGCTGAGCCGCCATCTAAAGGAAGCATCAGATTGGAGCATCTGTGCGCTCTGACGTCGAGTTCTCGGCCCGCATCTCTGAAGGACAAAGGTCAAGTTTAAAATACCACACTATACACGTGGTCTGAGATCGTCTTAACAAAATTAATTCATATTCTTATCCTAATGCTCAGCTGCTCTAAATACAAGTCTTAGGGTCTTATTCGCATAAATTGACCTTCTCCCCTGTGTCCGAGCTTGCGTTCTATCTGTGGAACGGCCCTTCCAACAGCAGGTCTCCACGCGGCCTCTCTTACCTCAGTAAAGCCTTTCTTGGAACACCACTGCCCTAATCCCTGAAGGCAGTGAGAATGACCCACAAGTCCGCAGGTCCCCTTGCAGAGACTGACCAGGGTGACCTGAGCAGAAACGCGGAATAGAAACTCACCGCACACAGAGCTGTGAGCCGTGGGGCTCGAATGACCCAGATGTCCACCGAGAGGGGCTCCATCAGAAGGACCACCACGACCCAGCTCCCCACGGCCGGGACTGCTCCCCTCCCCCCAGAGAGCTGACGTCAAGCACAGCTTACGAATTAGGAATATACCGCCCTTGGGTCATGATTCAAGGAGACCATTCAAATATGGTCCACGTGGTCAGAAGCACGTATGAAGAAACACCAACAACAGCCTTGCTGGGAGAATAGGCCAGAATAGAACCTGCCCATTTGAGGATGAAGGGTCAGCAAATCCAGCAAAGATCCTCCTATCAAATGTCCTTACAGGGGGGAAAGAGTGGAAGGAAGCAGGGGAGGAGAGGAGAGAGAGTCGGGGAGCACACGGATATTAACAAACCACGAGAAATACAGGGATACAGCTCAGCCTGGGAAAGAGAAGTTGCTCGTAAATGAAACAGACATCGGGGCATAGGAAACAGAAAGAAAACGAACAAACTAACATCGGTGTTCTCCTGACACACCTGGGCAGACCTGGCCCCCACCCCAAAGAGCCAGCCCCCAAGGCTGAGGCACAGCACCCCCAGCGAGACCTCGGCGCCCCTCCCACGGCTCCCAGAAGGGGAGAGCACCGGGAAGGAAACCGAAAACTCAAGGGCCGTGTTCAGCAACAGATGAGATAGAAGTGAACTAGTGAACGGGAAGGTGCATCTGAGAAAATCACCCGGATGGAGCTCAGAGGCCAGGAGAAAGTGAGAAAGACGAAGAGACACGGTGGGTAGGACCTGGGGTCCAGGGTGTGTCTGTCACACACCCCCTAACAAGTCAGGAGGGAAACGGAAGACGACTTAATGGCCGAGCACGTTCCCAAATTGAAGAAAGCCATGCGTCTTTGGACCAAGCAAGATAAGTGAAAATGGAATCACGCCTACACGTGTCTGGGAAAAACACACTTCTCCCGTGTTTCTCCTTTGCTCTCAAACGACCCCACAGCTCAGGGGCACTGTCCCCCACACCCTGTCCCCTTCACTGCCAGCTGCGTGTCCAGGTTGTCACCTGTGCTTCTGACCAACTGGCTGTAGACGGGAGGTTCCCACGGCCCCTGCTGGTTTGGACTAACCTGACGAATTCACTCCGGAGCTCCCAGAGCTCGGAATCATTGTGCTTGCTAGACTCGCACTTGCAGAGAGTCGTTGCACGTGGTCCGGGCCACAGACCAAGGTCAAAGACCAAATACTACCACCAAAACAAAACAAAACAAAACACACACACCGTAACACAACCGACAGTCAGACTGACACCAAATTTTCAGGAAACTGCTGGGCTGAACTCTTGTTCAAGAGCAAGAGCGAAAGACATTTCCAGACAAAGACTGGGAGCTCAGCACTTGTAACGCCCGCCGAAATGACCGTGGAGAACTTCATCCAGGAAGCAGAAGGTTCGGACCAGAAGGAAAAGGAGGATTTGGTAGAATGATGCACAATGAAATGTGTAAAAATAGTGATAAATGTAAATCAACATTGAAGGTAAAAGTCGATAATCCTGTAACAACCATAATAACAACACGGAGCGAGGCCGGCAGCAAGGGGGACGGGTCTCGGAGACACACACTCAAGTGCTCCCACGTTCCCCGGTTCTCTGGGGTGGGGCGGGTACCGGTTACCTCGGGCCCCGCCGGGTGGCGCACATGGCCGAGGTGTCTAGTGTAAGCGCCATGAGAACACACCTGTAGCCTCCGGAGGGAAAGGGGCACAAAGGAAACTCGACCGTTTCAATAAAGACAGAAAACTAAACGTGGAAAAGGTGAAGAAAACCATGGCGAGCAGAAATACCGAAACGAGACGGTCGCGGGAAGTCCGAGCAGGTGAGGAGCGCGGTAAATCCAGACCCCCCTCACCTGCGAGACGCCCGGCAGCGTCGGAACCGGGTGCTCAAGGCGGTGGAATCCTCTGGAAACGGACTTCCGGGGCTTCGCCACACACCCACTTGCGACACATCAGATCTGCAACCTGGGGAATCGGTGCCCCCGGGGTTCTGATTCAGATGGTCCGATGACGGAGCCTTGAGAGACCGCTCGAGACACGGACGAAGAGGGGCCCCTTGGGTGTCGCATCTGCAGGGTCTCCTCGTGCAGGGAGCTCCTGCTCCACGTGTGGCTGTAGAGGAGCGCTCCTTTCACCGGGCGCTTCGCCCCTGCCCTCGGAGGGCGGGCCTGTGGGGCGCAGGAGCCTCCCCGACGGGGGCTGCCGGACAAAGCAAAGCCTTTGCTCCCGAGGAGACCCCTGAACACTGCTGGCCCCTGCCATCCTCCCCCGGGGGAAGGGGGCTTGACGAGGACATACGCACTCCTGGGGACATGTCCAAAGATTCACCAAAGCCCACAAGGATTTATGTACCGGGACATTCATCGTAGCATTTTTTTATAATGGGGAAAGTTGCGGAAAACCCAAATGTCCATCAACGAGGGTTTGGTGAGTCAATCGTGGTTGGGACTGTCCATCGCAGCCATGGGAGAGATCGAGGCAGAGCAAGAGCCAGTGGCGAGGGAAGTGTCTAAGGCAGATTATTAAGTATAAAGGAGGGAACAGAGTCACACGTGTAACGTGACCCGACTGTCACGAGGACTCATTTAGGCACGGAGGCACAGAGCTACAAAGATGGTGGCCGGGCGCTGATCGTGGTTCCTGGGCTGGACGTGGGCAGGACCACGGGTGCCGTGGAAATTTTTATTGTCCCGTTTCCCCCCACTTCTCTACTGTTTCATTTTTTGGACTGGCCTGTATTTATTGTTCAGAGAGAAAAAAAAGCAAAAGAGTGAGGATTTTTTTTTTTTTTACCGTGAAGTTACCTTTCTGTGAGTTTTTAAATCGCTCTGTTCCTGTTAGTAAGAAAGCATTTGCCCTGGCACCTCGGGCGTCCGCCGATGACTCATCGGCCCCGAAGCTCCAGGATCACCGCCACTGGCAGCGGGGGAAACGGAGCCAAGTGCTCGCTTCCTTTTTTATTTTCTGGTCTTTGTCAGGGGGGAGAGGGAGCGCGGGCTGCTCGGCGAAGCTTTCTCTTTGTGTTGGGGAAGAATTAGCTTGGAGTTTTCACATACCAGCACTCAGATCCAAACCTGACTGCGTTTTTCATGGTACGATGTGATTGTTTTTACTATGAGAGAGAAAACCGCTGAGACCGTTTAACATCTCCACGACCGTCCCGAGCCTCCAGGCCACGCGCCGTGACCTCTAG
Source organism: Cryptoprocta ferox (assembly GCA_028646485.1). Taxonomy (NCBI): domain Eukaryota; kingdom Metazoa; phylum Chordata; class Mammalia; order Carnivora; family Eupleridae; genus Cryptoprocta; species Cryptoprocta ferox. The sequence continues at coordinate 1,892,532 of CM053577.1, read as the reverse complement.
GGATGTCTGTTTAACGAGTGGACGACAGGGCGCCCACTGGTCGTGAGCAGTCTGTACACAGGTCCGTGCCCTCGGGCGGCTGTGCAGCCGTCCCAGGCCACTGTCTGTCTTTCTGCGATGCCATCTGGGTAACTGACGAGCCTCTGTTCTGGGCTGTCACCCCAAGCGTGAACGGACTGACTCTTGCCGTAGAGATGTTCTGTCTTCTTTTCTCTTTTCTTCTGTTAGGGTTTGGGACGAGTAGCCATTAGTTTCCAGCAAGCTCGGCAACGGGCACCTGGGAGCCTGCAGCGCCCACGGCCCTCTCTACGCCTCCCGCGACTCTGCCCTCCGCCTCGAGGGGGGAGGGTAGCCGCCATGTGCGTCGGGCCCGGGAGAGTATCAGGCACGGCACCGTCCGCGTCGAGACGAACGCCTCGATAATGACTATTCTCCCCGTTTCCAGGTTACAGAATCGAGACTACACAGCTTCCCAAGGTCCCGGGGCCGGTGCGCGCGGGGCGGAGGTGGGCGCCGAGGCTGTCTGTCTCTGGACCTGCGGTGCGTCCAGAACAGGGTTCTGAGTGGTGAGCAGGCTGGAGGGCACGGCGGGAAAGTCCCTGCCTGCCCGGCCCCTCGCCAGTTTGGCCCAAGACGTGCCGGGACGTGTCCGGCAGTGGCTGAGGAGGAAGTGGTGGCAGGAGCCACGGCATGGGAGACAGGCAGCCGGCAAGGCCGCGCAGGAAGCTGGGGTGCGGCGACGAAAGACTCCAGGGACCCACCCGGAACGCCCTCAGGAAATGCCACGCGGCAGGGTCCGGCGGTGTGGACGCAGACGGACCCTTCCTGTCTCCACCCCCAGCAGCACCCCAAGTACCCTTCACGTGGGATGCTCTGTGCCCTCGGGACGGCCACCAGCTGGTGGAGAGGGTCCCCTGCATGCTGACACCTGACGTAGCCTGGCCCCTTCGGTGCCGGGTGGCACCTCCCCACCTCCCCCAGATGCAGGAAGGGGCAGGGCGCACTGCACCCCTCTGCCTCCTGCCCCTCCCCCACCCCCTGCTCCCCCTGCACCCCCCCACCCCTGCTCCCCCTGCACCCACCCCCGCCTGCCCCTGCTCC